>CABFVZ010001726.1:73481-85760 GCA_902151445.1 Timema monikensis | reverse complement strand
CCCCCCCCCCCCCAAATCTTTTCAGCGGTGCTCAGCACCCCCAATATTTCGGCCTTTTTAAAACCATAATATTATGGCGCTAGTTCTATCTTGGATATAGGGTTGCGCTGCGAACAGTGTTTTATAGCATAGCGAACAGAAGGTGCTTCCATCTGATATGTAAGCAAGCGTGATTAAGTTGGTATCACTATACCACCTGTACCCCCATTTTTAAAGAGCACCCCCAATGTTTTGAACAAGTTCTTATGAATGTATAAATGTTATAATGAATGGATTATAAGAAAGAATGTTAACATTTAGTTACTATTTGTACTTTCTATTATTCTATTTATATTTACTTTTATGTTCATAATTTTTTTCCAAGATTCGGATTCAAGATTCAGGATTCAAAGGTAAATTGTAGATTTAGATTTGAAATTTGGTTTCTTAAAATAGTGGTTTCGACTCAACTCTAGCTTAGAGTACTCTTATTTCTGATCCTTAGCTGAGCTTTTAATAGGATCTCAATGGATTTATGAGCTCAACAATTCTTGGTTTGTATAAGGTTATTCATCTTTACATTTTTGTGTTTTTGATTATTGATGACTCATTTCTTAAGTTATTCTCTTGTTTCTGTGATGTAAAATGTGTTAATTATACAGAAGGGTAGAGTTGGAGGAAGGAAGAATCCAAAAAGTCAGTAGTTTGCAGGCATCTAACTATTAGAATGTTAAGGTAATTAACTAAGCAAACTAAATGTTGAATCAAGAAAGGTAGGAGATAAAGATAAAGAATGTATAGAAAACAGTGAATCAAGCCAAAATATTTATTATTTCTAGTTTTTTTGTTTTTGTTTTTTTAATCTCAGACAGCCTAGGCCATCTTCTGGGACTGTTTTGATACATTGTAGCCAATTACCCACTAGGCAGACTAGGCACATGTCTAGAATGTGAGATTTTTGGGGGCGCAACATTAAGAAAAATCTAATTGTTTGCAGCAGTGTCCTTTCTGAGGTATGACATCACGGTATGTGAAACTGAAACCTTTTCTTCACCATGAATCAACATTATTCCCACTAAAACAACACACGCTGACTCGGCTGTAGCTGAAGCTTGCTTGTTATACAGCGCTTGTGTATTGTTAGAGTTTTATTGAGTCTATTATTGCCATCTATCGGCTAATAATTGAGTCACTCATGCAAAGGCGTGTCATACATAAACAAAAAAACAACCCGGTCACGGCTGTGACTACAAGTATCTATTTCTAAATATGTACAATGCAGCGGTATAAGAACATTGGACGATTTTATTGCAAAATTATTATTTAAAATCAAATGAAACACTTTTTTTTTAATTCAAAATGAGATGTCATTTAAGTGAGTCCTCTCAAGTGTAACTGTGTAACAATGGGGAGTGGGGAGGGGTTTTCTAGGTGGCACAAAATAGCATGAAATAATTTATGGACGGCACCATGAGAAAGCTGTCACCCCTTCAGGTTGATTAATATGTACTTACTTGGTCAATGGTCTAGCTAGACAATTTCCGCTATTCAGAAAACAAAAGTAGTCACATCGGCATGTCACACACAATTGCAAGATTTTGTTACATATTTGTCATGTTCACTGTTCGGTGTTTTTAAGTAAAATATTAATGTTAATTTATCAAAACTACAATGTTTAAAAAGCTAGAGGTGCTGAATTTAGAAAAAGGACCATGGAAAAGGAAGAGGAGGAGGGAAAGCTACTGGCTAAAGTCCCAAAAATTAGTGGTTTTTTTTTTCAACCCAAAGTTCCTAGCACAAGTGCAATCAGTGTGATTGATACAACAGATGTGAAAGATGTGGAATATGGTGAATATATAGGTTACATAGATGATGTGGCTTGTGATGAAAATGACCCTACGAATTCAACACTTGAGCGGATCTAGCCTTCAGCAAAGCAAGTGATAGATAGATCTGCAAAGTGACGACAGCCCTGCCATACTTATGTCAAGTGATCCGTGAGTAGGCCTACATTGCACAGAAAGTTTTCAACCAAAATATTGATTCTGGTGTTTATATGTCTGATTGTGTTTTAGGTGGTCATGGTATAAAAAGGTATTGTAATGAAGGCTACTTCAAAAAACGCCTTTGAAATGGTGAGATAAGAACCCGTGGCTGGCTTGTTTATTCTTCTTCAAAAGGATTTGTAATATGCGCTTACCCTTGGTGGAAGGGGGTCTATAAGGATAAGGGGGGAGGGGGGCTTACAGCTCATGTGCCTAGGGGCGCCATATTTATAAATGTGGCCCTGATTGTAGCGGATACTAACAATACAAAATTTATTTGTGAAGGAATACTTCTTCTTAAAACAACTTTTAGAAAATATAATATAATATAATTATTATAAACATTTACTTTACATCCATTACTGTTTTCAGCCTCTGGTCTGGGCCAGTTTTTTATTCAAGCCATCTATTTTCCACTATCGGCTTACTAGGCTTTCTTATTATAACCATAACCAATATAAATGCTAGTGATTGTAAATTAAAGGTTTTAAAAATTCTTAAAGACAAAAGAAAGCAAACAAAATAATATTTATTAAATTGTATAGGCAAAATAAAAGTTTTTAAAGAAATAAAAAATTATGCTTACTACAATACATAAGCAAAAAGAAAGTAAATTATTGCGGTGTAGTGTTTCAAGCTGTTCTAAAGAAGAATAAAACATGCAAAAAGCCCCAACTATTAAAATAAATAGGCAAATTGAAAATATTAAAATAGCTATTACTATGTAATTGTTCCGGTTAGGGAAAAATAAAAGTTACTGTTATTTTCAGTTTATAATTAGGTTCCGGTGCTGGTTTCAGTTATTTTAAATACATCATAACTTGACAAAAATCCTGAGAAATGGAAAAATTGAGTGTTTCAAAATAAAATTAAGTTAAATAAAGGGCATAAAATGCAATAGGCTAATATTAAAGAATGATAAAGATATAAAAACTTTAANTATATATATATATATATTCTAATTTTGATTCCGGTTCTTAAGCAATTTATTTTTAGGGTTTTTGTTTCGGTTCTGGTTTCTTGAAATATCTTTTAATTTCAGTTATGGTTCTGGTTCCAGTTCTGGTTTGACTTCCTTATAGAAATACATATATTTGTAGGGCTATTCTAATACAAATAGCTTGGTGCACACATTAGTATAAAAATATACTATGTACACTCCGTTTACCCTGAAAGGTACCACTCTTACTTTGACAAATTACACTATGACCCTAAATTATAAGCCATAGCATGGTGGAATAGTTAAAGGTAGTTTTGATAACTTACAGGGTAACTGAAGGGTACATCCTGCTTCAAATTATTTGTCTTAAAGAAGGGATATGTTTGTCTTTGTCAAGGATAGTGTCAAGGTCTGCACCACATAAAGAACTGTACTCCAGACGGGAATGGATAATATCACATTAAATCCATGATTAATTTGTATTTACCTATGTAAGTCTTAGCATATATTTAAAACTCCACCCAATAATCTGAAAATTTCTAAGAAGTTCACTCAAGCTTTACTCAAATGGAAAAACCTTAATTTCACAGACTTCTAGTTACCCTTAAATAAAATGTGACAAAGGTTTGTCCCAATTTCAGGGCCACGAGATGGCCACCAGCTTGGCTAAGAGCAAAATAGAGGCGACGCTCATCTCAGACACAGCCATATTTGCGCTCATGTCTCGAGTCAACAAGGTGATTATAGGAACGCACACGGTCATGGCCAATGGAGGTCTGAGAGCAGTTTGCGGAAGTCACACTGTGGCGCTGGCAGCCAAACACTACTCTGTACCGGTACATACCATTTGGTTTATGAAAAAAAAAGTTCCTTGAAATTACCATATAAGTGTATATTTGTATGTATTTTGAAAGCCTGGATCAATTTATTACATAATATCTGTTCTGGGCTGGGACTTGGAATCCTGTTATTTGAGCTTGACATGTTAATGAATGCTCTTCTCAAATGAGCTGAGAAGTTTTTCTTTTCATTTCTTCAACAAAACACCAGCTCTAGGAGCAATATAAAGCTCCATACTTGCATTGTAATCGGTTGCCTATGACAGGAAGCCCATATTTTGGATACTAGAATGGTAATACCACTCCTAGTTCCTCCAGCCAAAATTCAAACTTTGACCTTATCTTTACCAGTGACCAGGCTATTGCAAGAGTCACTTCCTAGATACCCTCAGTGCCTTTTTCTTGTTAGCAACCCTTGTAGTAATTATATGAAAACCCACTTTGGTGGCCACGTGTTTTAATGCGTCATTCTTGCAATAGACTAGACTGCCAATGATGGGGAGATCGGGGTTTGATCCCAGTCGTGTCTACTGAAGTTTTTTTTTCTAAATAGTTTTCCACATTCTATTTACACAAATGCGGGTACACTTGCTATAAATTCAATTTTTCACATCTCTAACACATTAGCGTAATTAGTATAGTTAATTTATGATCTTAGTTTACTTGGATGACTGCTCAAAAAGTTACTAGAAATAGTCCCTAGTGTATCCCTACACTAACAATTGTCTTCTGTTACTTTGGATAACTGTAATGAAAACACAAGGTAATATATGAATGTGATAGTTAACCACAATAATTTAGGCCAATATTATTTATATATTTATTTGAGGATGGACACAAAGCTAATTTATCTTTTCATTGTACTTAAAAAAAATATTATTCACTTCACTTTCACTGACATAGCTTAAAAATGGGGACTGACGAATTTAAACCATCTGGTTGAACGTGACAGAAACAAGTTTTTTACATTGATTTACCCACGCAGTGGTTTTATTCAGTTAAATATTTCAAAATACAATAAAATAATCATAAAAAAATTACAAGCATTTTCTCTTTTCCAAGTAAATACGATGCTTGTATTAAAAGGTATTGATGTATACACTATATTACACATAGTCAATAACGTTCTAAAACGAAGAATAAGTACTTTTAATCATGTTTCAAATATTGTTTCGAGTTGGATAAAAATAAATTATTAAAAGTAATGAAATAGTATGGAAAAAACTTTATTTTATGTTATTTTTAATGTAAAATATAACAGGTAATTAAAAAACTTAACAAAACAGTGATCTTTTACAATTGTTGGAAACCCAAAACCTAAACATTTGAACTGTCATCCAGGTAAGCAACTATCATGAAAGATTCTACATAGTCATATAGCCTGAATGGGTAGTAAGACATGGTGCTAAAAAATCAAATATAACAAATGGATGTATTTAAATGTTCCTCATATATTTTTGATAATATTTGAATTATTTAGTTTACAAAACATTTTTGTTAATTTGTAGGTAATTGTACTGGCCCCACTGTATAAGCTAAGCCCCCAGTACCTGTGCTCTTACGAACAAGACGCCTTCAACAGCTTTGTGTCGCCAGAAGGTATACTACACTACTCTGATGGGGCCATTCGCTCCAAGGTTCACGTTTACAATCCTGTGTTTGACTATGTGCCTCCTGAGCTGGTGACACTTTTCGTATCCAACACGTATGTACTAATTATCCAGCAAAAAGTGGAAGTATTTTCATTTTTTGTTTCATATCTGTTGAATGAGTTTATCATCAAATTTCACTATGCTCTTGTTTGACAAATATTCAAGAAATGTTTGGATCATACGTGAAAAATAAAAATAAATGTTGCTACAGAAGCAATATTTTATTTATTTTGGGCAAAAATGTTTTTTCTATATAGAGAATACAAAGATACAACCCTTAAATTGTTTCTTTTAAGCCCAATTTAATATCTACATGTTAGTTTATTTGCCAATTTCAACCCAATTAACAGATAAATTTGTTTCTCTTAGGGGCGGTCATGCTCCATCCTACGTGTACAGACTTCTCAGTGAGCTCTACCATCCAGATGATCGTGACCTTTAACGCTCAATTTGTAATTTATTTTTTGTAATAAAGCACAATTAATTTGTATAATGTTTTGTTAGCATTTTGTTGTCCTTTTTTTATGCGCCACATCTTAAGCATGATTCCCACGTTTACCAAAAATAAAGAGAAAAATCTACTTGTGGGTTATAATATTTCATACACAAGCAGAAATGTGTGTTGACCCATGATGTTTTCCAAAACAAACTAGAAATAGCCGATTACCGACATGTCTTATTTTCTAGTGGATAAACATATCTTTAAGATTATGTATGTTTTCAGATTTTTGTATTGTTTTATGAAACAAATTTAATCAGAACAATACAACACAAAAACACACGCTTCCCATTTAATGACATATTTCAAATAATTTATCAACAGTGATGCATCTTTCTGCCAGTATCTTACTTTGTAATTACATACACAATTGTTGAATTGGTTGGTTTAGGTGCATGCATACTGATTGAGCTGATTTTGAAATTTGATTGGGTCTATCAAGCTGATTTTGTTGCATAGAAAAAGTAAAGCTAAAGTTATTTAAAGTCTGCTCGAGTGGCAGCACCAATGTGGATGAAATCTTGTGATTTTGTTGGGGCTGCTCACATGATTACATTAACTGCTCTGCTATTGTTTTTCAAATAACGTGTTAATCCACAGTTAAGGTCTGTTCACGGTAGGAATTGACTTCTGAAAGGCCTTTTTCCCTACCATAAATATATTATATAGTAGGATATTGGTAGGAAAAAAGACCTTTCAGAGAGTAACTCCTACCGTGAATGGAATATATGTCTCGTGATTATATGTGTGTTTACACTAATGGAGTAGGGCTGAAAAAGATGGGATTGAGAGGAAGTGTAGCCATATTTGAATAGATTAGTAAATCATACATGAAAAACCACCTCATCACACCTAGCCAAGATTCAAATAATGACTATCCATCAAGAAGAAACCAAACTAGACACACTTGATGTTTGAGATGCTTGTCCACCAATGCGAGCTGTGTGATTTATATTACTTTATTTATTTACAAAATGAAATATGTTTAAAAACTAGAAAAATACATGTGACATCAACACAAAGCACTATTATGTTTGTTTTGATATTGGGTATCAGGAAGCTACTCCACTGAGGAGCCAAGACTGTTTAAGATAATACTCGTCTGTCAAGGGGAGGGGGTAGGATCAAGTTGCTTGGCGACTATCACCTCTCTTTATAGCAAGTTACTTCGAGGTGGAAGCTCAACTGAACAGCCTTCCAGATCAACTGTTATACCCAGAGGAAAGGTTGATGAAATCAGTTTCTTACTTGTCAAAATTACAGAGCTTGAGGTAAGGCCCAGCAATAGGTTTGACGTTTTGGGATTTTGTTGTTGTAAATATACAGTTTGACTGTGTTTTTTTTTCCATGTGACATTGAACTGTCATAAGTGTGTTCACTCATTTATTAAATAATGTAAATTATACTATATGGATATATGATGGCTACAAACAGGGAAAAGTCAGGGAATTTAAATACTGGTACTTCTTATTCTGTATCTAAACATATAAACAAAAGTGAGATATTTTGTTCTTTGATGTTGAGCAAATGTATTCCATAGATATGTCAATTTTAACATGAGATGGTTGCACAAGGTTCGTTTCATGCCACATTTTCACGGCCACAAATAATTCTTAAAAAGTTAAATTCACTGGAAAGAACTTAGACTGTTAATGTTTGGTAGCTTAGGATTTTTTTGAAAATATGTGATCAATGTAATAAGCGAAAAAATTCCCATCCAACAATAAAAACTAGAAAGGTTAGGTCTGTAATTTTTAATGTTGTCTGAAAAACTTGGAAAAGACGAGGAACTTTATAATAATTCTTAAACAGGGCTGAAAACGGATTTTTTTTTTTATGTTGTACACTGCTCTTTTCAAGTTGGAATCTCCTACATCTGAGTTCATTGTGTTAGTTTATGGAGCTGACGTTAGTTAGACTTAAATTTTTATTTCAAAAGTATTATGTTAGTTGATATCAAATTAATTATTTGTTTTTACTTTGCAAACAAGATAAGAGAATAGTTTAATTTTAATCTAATCTTCAACCATAGGTAGGTATTAAAAAAGTAAAATAAAATTATCTTCAGTGAATGCTAAGATAATTATTTATTTAAAGCATTACTAAATTAAAATCAATTATTTCATCCAATTAGTAGGTAGTTTTCATTTGTATAAATTTGTTTGGTTATTTATTTTAGTGGCTTTAAGCATGTTTTCACTCTTAGTCAACATTAAGATTTTATTTTGGGAGGAAAGATGGTGTCATAACCTTGCTTCTGTACAAACCTTGATTACTTAGGATAATAAATTCCCCTACTAAAAAAATTTCCACAGTAAATATTCCTGTGCATACTTACTGAACGTTGTCTCTGGCTTACACTACTACCACCTTAATCTGAATACATTTTAAGATTGGCAGTTTTGAGAACTTAAAAGAAAGATTAACTTCATTTGCTAAGGACTGGTCATAACCGAAGACTATAATTAATTTGTACAGGTCATTCCTTGCAAGAAAACGGCATGTGATATAATTTAATAAGAGTAAGAAAGTGATGTGAAAGATGATTAAGGACCAAAAATAAATTTTTGATGAGTTACTCAATTATAAAAATACATTAAAGATTTTTGTTATGTGTTTGTGTTAATTAATTAAAATATTTCGTAAGTATATTTATTTTTATTTGATTTCTTTTGGTATCATTAATTTAATACATATCTAGAGCATTGTTCTCACATACAGAATTGTTTATTTATTTTAATTTGGTAACATTAATATTAATATGTAGTAATATTATTAATATACCTGAAAGAAATAGGGTGTAATGGATTGGACTGGATAGAATAATTTCAACATACAGATAGGGTGTTGTGAGATGGACTGGATAGAACTAAGAATAATTGTCTTGGCACCTAAGTCAAATACTCTATAGTATTTGAGAAATGTCTACTTGAAGGCGGTGAAACAAATCTGGGACCATTGTTAAGACGAAAGTACCAAGGTAATAAATTTAAATTTAATCTTTTAAATAATAAAACTATAGTGAAACTTTATAGACCGTATGCAAGAACAAAATGAGTAAAAGTGAAAGGTGAGTGGTATTGATTTGCCTTGGTATTGAGCCTTCTGCAAGAATGTAACCTCTAAGATAGCTAATTAGCACCCCTCACACTTTCGAATATAAATTAGTTTTTTTTAATCCACTCAAAATCACACTTCTCATTCACTATTCACGTTTGCTTATTTCATTCTTGCATTATGCCTTATCCCTTTATTGAAGTATGCGTATAACCCGGAAGGGTAGTAAGACCTGGTGCTAATAATAATTTATTGAACTAAAGCCTCTAATTTTCGTACTCTGACAAATTACCCTAAATGCTACTCACCAGGAATCCAAAAATCCCCTCGGATGTTATTAGCTACAGTAGCCCCATGGCTTCTTTGGTGCTGACTGACAGCGCACAGCTGATAAACACGTTTTTTCAGGTCATCTGGTTTGGCGTAGGGATACGTAATTTGGTCTGGTAACGTTTTAAAGCTCTCAGCTGTGAGCTGTCAGTCAGCACCAAAGAAGCCATGGGGCTACTGTAGATGGTAGGACTGCATGTATCAATAATTTGTTAAATAATTTATAGCTATGTTTATATGATAAAATTTTACCAAACAAATAAATAGCGTGTGATACTGTATTTCAAATTTAAATTATATTACATCAATGAGCAAATGATTAATTGTAACTTGTAAGTTATAATTTATTGTGAGCTATTATTTTTATTCACTAGTTATCACATTCAGGATAGAATAATTACTGTCTAACAGTAAAATATAAACTTGGAGGTTCAAACTTCCTCTTCAAAATTTGAATTGCGCATGCGGTATACCGCAACAACACTAGTGCCATTTGGCTTCAATGTCTGATCAGTGGAACTAAAGAATAGCCAGACCTGTACATCTTAGACTCTGGACTAGTCTAAGGGTAAAAAAATAACATAAACGTCCTAAGGTACTTATGTGAACTGAGATAATGTACATTGTTGCATAAACATAATGGAAAAAATACCAAAATATTCCATCAAAGGGCATACATGAAATAATAGGCACTGTTATAGAAACACATTGAGGAAAATGGAACATCTCATTTCACCAAAGAGCATAACAATAAGCTCCCCATTTCTCAGACCTCAGTGTGAAAATATATTTTCTTATAGCTAGGAAACCATTTGTTTTATAAAAATATATTTCAAATAAAAGTATTTTATTTTTAATAATCCCACAACTTTGCAATGACAAGCTGTTTTATAACGCAAAGACTTGCAAAGATAATAATTATGATACAAATTTGAGATTAACTGCCATTTTTCTGGAACAAATCAGATGAATTTTTTTTTAATGTTAAAAAGTGCTTGGATACGAATTTTGATCAATATCATTATGGCTGATTTCAAGTAAATCAATTTCTACTATTTTGCCATTAGGTAAACTACCCTTTGTTTTAGACTTGAATGGATAGTTTGAAAAACCCCTTTCTGAGAATGTTATTAAAACCCTGGATACAAGTTTCATCCTAATCAGTAAAATGGTTTCAGCTCTAGAATGAAATATGCACACACATATGGTATCGCAAAAAACACTTTTTCAGTTTTAAGGGTTTATGGAACATCAACATTCATCAAAATCTCGAATTATATATATTTGTTCTTACGATCACAATACTTCCTCTCTTTGAAGGATCACGAGAAAGTAAAAAAAATACATAGCGTCTTACTACATTTAGCCTGGTGAGATGGAGATGAGGATGGCATAATTTAGATAATGTACTAGCATTTGCATGAGGAAGAAACCATATATGTAAAATAGATCATGACTCCCAGCCGGGATTCGAAACCCAACCTCATCACAACCAAGCCAGACTAAGCTATGTAACTCGACCATTGTTACTACCTATGCAGATTAAACGTAGACATACTAATCACGCTAATGAGTTAGATTGAATATAGGGAAAACGTACCCGTATCTGCGTGGAGGGAGTGTGGAAAACCATTTTGGTAAATAAAAAACCTCAGTACACCCGAACGGGATTTGAACTCCACGATAGTGACCATGAGGCCGGTTTCTTAATTTTATTTCTTTAAAATTGCGTATTTTAAATTTTAATCAAACTTCAGTTCAGTTTAAAATTCAGGAGGTGCGGGGTGGAATCCCAGGTCCCACAAACCCCTGGGCTACATGACTAATAACAGATTCAATCTCGACACTGGCGCAAGGATGGTACTCTGTATAAATCTCGAACCATGTAAACAAGCCTATGTATCGATCAGACTTCTAAAGACAAATGAGTTGCTAGCGGCGCTAGAGAAGTCTTCCAAGGCAACAATCATTTGTTTTGGATCCCAATAATCTCGCTTCTTTCTATACTACGCTTCTAACTGCCCCAAGCCTGGATTGGGCTTTATCTTTTCGGGTTATCTCAATTTTATCTTCGGTATTTGGAGTGTACTTTCTAAACAAAAAAGTTATAGGAAAATGAGGGATACATGGGTACACTGATGCCTCTATCCAAATATTTATTAATGGGCACATAACTCCATTTGTATCCACCAAAATTTTATTACAAACTATAGCTTAAAAAGTGAAGTAACTTATCTAGAAATATATTGTAAACTATGTAAAATACACTGGATCTCAATTATAAAAATGTGTCTAAAAACCACGTACACATTCTATTAATAGGTTCTAGTGAGTACGTGGACTAAATATAGTATTCTCCCCACTTGTCTAGTTTGTTTGTACGGAAAGAACAGGTTTCGAGTCCCAGTCGGGTGAACCGAGATTGGTTTTCCCTAAATGTTTTCCCGTTCTTTCTACACACGGATGTGGGAACATTTTCTTTGTACGCTTACCTTGCCTCTGTAGCCTAGGGGTCATCCTGACTACAGATCCAGAGGTTTCAGGCTCGATTCCCGGTGCTTCCAGATTTTTCTGTGAAGCGGTGGGTCTGGAACGAGGTCAAACTCAGCCTCTCGATGTCAAAAGCGGAGGTTCTTGAAGAAAGAAGTAGCGGACGCTGTCTAGAAAAGTGAGATTAACGGTTTGTGGATTCGTTGTGCTGATCACATGACACCCGCAAGTGTTGGCGTCTTTGCTAACATGCGGCAGCCGTTCAGTCGGTATAGTTGCTTGCGGGCTGGCACCATGCAGTTTTTTTTTTTTTTTTTAACTTTCTTATCCTTGTCCCACTAGTGCAACTAAATGCGTATTGGATGATAACGCGTCGTGTAACAATGAAAGCTTCTGACACCCGATGTTCAAGCATTCGGCAGATGCCCACCCCCCACCCCTTTTTTTT
>CABFVZ010001726.1:41449-62303 GCA_902151445.1 Timema monikensis | reverse complement strand
TATATATATATATTACAGTAAAAGTAGATTGTTAGGGAGAGTTGATTCGGCCTAGGTAAAGTCGACTCTTACTAAAAGTATCAGTAGAAGTTGATTGAGAATAAAAAGATAATAAACATATCAACTTTTCCTAAGAAGAGTTAACAAGAATCGACTTTACCTAGGCCGAGTCGATTCTTACTGGAGAATCTACTTTTCCTGTAAAAAATATATATATATGTGTGTGTGTGTGTGTGTGTGTGTACGATCTGATTATCTTGAAAGGAAGCAGCCTTGCTTCAAATGATGGCCCTATCTTAAGATGGGGATGTAGTGAATGAAAGTTAAGGGCAGTGTTATTGTAGATTTTGTAGTAAAACATATTTTTTGGGGGCCAAAATAAAAAATATATTGCTTCAGTAGTAGAAAGAAAGAGTTTAATTTTCTTCACATGGTTATATCAACAGTTGTTGAATTTATTTAATGAGAATAGCACCATTGTGAGACAAACTTTTTAAATGAAAAGAAAAAGTTGTCATTAGTTTCAAAATGGTGCTCCTTTATTACTTGTTCCTGTGAATTAAGTTACTGTTAAATAATCGAATAGCTTACTCTGGATGAATTTTTTTCTGTAATTTTAAGGCTAGTTTGTTAAACATTTGAAATAGTGAGCAAATTTGAGATGTTTTAATTCATACTAGGTTTATTCAACTGTTAATCTTTTGAGATTAACTGCAGTTTGGAGAAAATGTACCTGCATTAAAGTGGAGTAAAAATTTTAAAATCAAAAATGATAAATCACGTGTAAAATCTATACCCTAGTGACCTTCCCGTCAAGTTTGATTTTATATGTTAAACTTATATGAGACTAACTCCTTTAAGGTGATGACTGACTTGGGCCGAGCTTTGTAATGTAATGCTAGCGGCAATCATTACATCACAAAGCTCGTGATAAGAGCACGGCTAATGCTCACTTCAAATGCTCGGCTTGAACATGCTTCCGAGTATTTCTCATTTATACCCGAAATGTCGAACCTATAAGTTGCAGGTACTGCGTTTATTTTAATGGAATGTTGTCTTCTTTAAAAAAAAAAAAGATAAGACAGACGATGCTGGTAAACGAATATATTTAAAGAAATGTCTGTTAATGGGAGATCGACATTAATAATAATTTGAAAATCAAGAAATTAGTAGGCAATATAAAAATTTCATTCGCACGTTTCCTATAGGTTTTGAGTACTGGTATCTGCTTAATTTAATTGCGTCAAGAAGTATGAAATGAGACACGACTGCACATACTTTCTTGTTTAAGCTATTATAGTTTAAAACATAATATTTTAAAATCTGGTACCAGTAAACAACACTTAATTTAATTTTTCTTCGAAAAAAAAGTCTATAGTGAGATTTATCATGTAAAACATTCCCAATCTATCCATTTAGAACAAAATTTTTAGGACATTTTCTACAAATTTCGAATTTTAAAAATTATTTATTGTTAAACTACCTTTTATTTTAAAGTTAGATTTTTATAAACTTATTTAGATGAGGTTTTTAACGCACAGTTTCTAATCATACTGATTTTATTAGCATATAATAATTTCTACGAGCAAGAGCGAAAGGGCCTTTCAATTTTGCCGTGATAGGTATTTTCACAGACCTTCTAGGGTTCTTTTACGCGCCACAATAGACTTGGGACTGATGGCTCTACTTCCTCTCCAAGGGAGATTTTTCTACGGATTTTTATCGTTCAAGAAAAATCCGTTGATCCCGTTTGGGTTTGAACCCACAAATATCTGGTATTGAGGTGAGCACTTTAGCCCAAGACCACCGAGGTCAACTAAAGTTAGAATTAAAATCACAATTTCACCTTAAGTTATGACCATCTGACTTCTAAATATAAGGTTTGAGTAAAATCCACCAAACCGTCCAGGCCATATCCCCAGATCCATACAGACAGTTAGGCAGACAACGTTGTAAAACCCACATTTTTTAATTCAATGGGATCATAATAACAAGGTAGGTCATTTTCAACGATTGAATATCTTCTCTCTATGATAAAGTAACAATTGAGAATGGATCCATCGTATGTTGTTACAGACAAGGCGGTGACGTCAATGAGCCCCACGGCCCTGGGTATCCTGGGGGGAGTGATCGCCGTGCCTTTCCTTGAACTCGAAGATGATGCCTGCGTGAACTTATCTTCAGGGGAGTGCCCCATCGGGCCCGGCCAGGAAGCCATTTATTCCAGGGTCATACGCCTGGAGGACAACTTCCCAAAGGTACTGTGCGTGTGCTATGTTGCCTAGCTGCCAGGGTAGTTTGAATATCAAAAAATATTTAACACCGCGTCTTACTACCTGTTTGAGTTATACGCTTAAGTACTAATTAATCTAATGGGTTAGAAATGGGAAAGGTTAAATATAGATGCAGCTAACCCGCATTTGCGTGGAAGGAGAGTGGAAAACCATTTAGGACACCCCCTCCAATTCACCCGAGAGAGATTCGAACCTCGATCTCACCGTCCTTGGAAGTCTAGCTCAACACAAAACTTGTGCGTTAGCTAACTACTGCCACCGAGATGGGTCCGTTAATAAATTCTACGTTATATGGGGGTGTGGCGGTCACACACATTATTTTTTTGTAATAATCAGAAACAAATTCAAACGTCTTGGTGATCTAACCTCCCAGTCGAGGCCACTCAAACAAAATAGACTTATTACTTCAAGACTAGGCTTGTCCAGTCACGGCGCTAAATATATTTGTGGCATTTGTGCCACTATACATTTACATTGACTATGCATGAATAGACATCCCTCCTGCGCCAAACGCAACCAACAGCTTCTTTTTTTTAGAACAACCTCGGTGGCGTAGTTAGCTAACACGCTAGTTTCGTGTTAAGCTAGACTGCCGATGACGGCTATATCGAGGTTAGAATCTCGCTCGGGTGAACTAGGGGGTGGTTTTCCCTAAGTGATTTTACAATCTCCCTCCACGCAAATGCGGGTTCACTTCCTCTATATTCAATCTTCCCAGTTCCTAACCCATTAGTGTAATTAGTACTTAAGTGTATAACCCGAACTGATAGTAAGACGTGGTGCTAAGTATTATTAGTATATTATTCTTTTTTAGCACCGAGTCTTACTACGTGTTCGTATTATACGTTTATGTACTAATTACGCTAATGCTTTAAGGATTAGGACGGTTATATTTAAAGGAAGTTTATACACATTTGCAAGGAGAGTGAGGGGAAAACCATTTAGGGAAAAACTCAGTACACCCGACCGAGATTCGATCTTTGATCCCCCCTCCTCCCCCCGTCATCGGCAGTCTAGTCTACTGTGAGAGTAGCGCCTTAGGTCATGTGGCCACCAAAGTGGGTGATCAATATATCTCTCTGCCATGACATCATTTGAGGGTGTTGCAGGTTACAGTACATTTTTTTGTCTAGTACTCTAGTTGGTTGCAACGTTAATGCGTTGTCTAGGAATAATAAGTCTCGAAACTAAATTGTCTCCCGTGTTTTGTTTCAGATACAAGGCGATGTCCAATGGAGACTCACAGATCAGAACAACAACACCGTTGTCTGCGTACAAATCGCCTGTGAGACGGTTTGACCAACTTTCGCAGAGAACAGCTAGGCCTGTGCGATTTAGTATTTAAGGGAACTTTCTTCAGATCTGGGAGCTCCAAATAGTTTTTGAAGTGAACGGGATTAATAAATAAGTTTTTTTAGATGTGTCGACCTTAGATGAACGAGTGTTAACTTTAACTGTGTTCAAACTCTCGTGTAACAAAGAAGCAGAAAAGAGATTTGCACGCTTGACTTTATTCGATTTTATAGTATTTCTTGAACGTCGATTATTCTAAATTCGTTCTAGGGAATAAAACAAGGAGTAGCAATTTTCCGAAAAAGTTTTTGTGTAACAATAATACGTTTTATCGTTTTAGTTGGCAACGTGGTATCAAAAACCACATACTGTAGTTTTATATAAGTTCTAAAATTGTATAGGTTTTAAATTTAAGGTATTCGTTTATACTAACTTTAAAATTTGTATAAAATTTTATATATAACATTATTATTATTACTACTTTATTATTATTATTATTATTATTATTATTATTATTATTATTATTATTATTATTATTATTATTATTATTATTATTAACATTGTTACTACTAAGGAGCTAGGCCCATAATGAGTTAAACTTAGAGGCACAGAAATTTTGCACTAGCGATTAGAGCAAATTGTTTTGTATGTGATATTTTCAAAGGTTTAAAAAAAAATTAATTCCAAATCCAGCTTGATAGAGGATGGTAATTTGTAAACCTTTAATATGAGGAAACATATTTTATCCGGAAAACATTACTCTTTCCACGCTAAATCTACTAATCTTTTGTTCTAACACAAACAATTTTATTTGTTTGGGGATAAGTTGTCGATAGGTGCTTTAACTATAAACTTTTTAAGAATACACACGAAGGCATACAAATTGGTTTTGTTTAGTTGCTATCAGGCATATAAGTTGTTTTTTCTACCACCGCGTCTTACTGCCTCTTCAGGCTATACACATACTAGGAATATTAATCCCCAAACTTTTATTTCACTACTCTGTTTTTAATACAATATTGCCACCTGTGAATGGTATAGAGAGGTTTTTTTGGTCAATACAATGTGGTCAACAAGAGCGTCTCGTCCATTGAGGATTCCGATTGTGTTTCACAAAAAAAAAGAAAAGAAAAATGTTTTGTAGCATGCTGAACTTCATTTTATAAGTGAGTTGTGCTTTTAACTTAAAAAGACAAAGAAGAAGGATCACTAAAATATTATTTATAAATTGAGATACTACGTATTAATATTTAATTTAAAATATTACGTAATTATCATTTAAAAACAAACTAATGCGCTAAAAGTGTTAGTGTGAAATTGTTCTTTTTACCTGCCTCTAGTTATGATGTTCATGGGCACATTATGATCCTTACTTAATAGCTTAGTAGTAAGAACACGAGCGAGATTAATCAATGTTAAATTGTTTCTCATGTTTTTATTATTATTATTATTACTTAGCACCGCGTCTTACTACCCGTTCGGGTTATACGCATGTTTTTATTCATGTTTACATATCTACGCTTACGAAAAAAAAAATAATAAAACACATCACCCTTCCTTCACCTCTGACAAGACATCTTGTGAATGTGAGGAATGCCAGGCCTCCACCGTGGTTCGGATTCCACGTTAAACTGTAGGTCCTTCATTTCATCTCACAATCACCCTACCATTACACATTAGCGTAAGTGCGTATAACCCGAACGGGTAGTAAGACGCGGTGCTAATAATAATAATAATAATAATAATAATAATAATAATAATAAAACACATACAAACAAACAAACAAACAAACAAAGCTATTTTTTAAAAGTGTCACAACAAAACATTTAGATAGATCGCTGCAGAGTGAGGACTGTTTAGTGTTTTTTTAAGTGTCAAAACTGGTGCTCTCGCAAGCAATACCTCAATGCGATGATATATTCCTTCATAAGGGCTACACCCTTAAGAATCGAGATATGTTAAAATGGAACGTGTTTCGTGATACACGTGACGTGTGGTAGGGTTTGAATCTAACAAGTTAAATAGTCCAACTCCACTTATCTCGATTAGAAAATAAACAAAATATAAACTAAAAATTTTATGAAATTTTGGGAAATTATAAATGTGAAATTTCCGTTACACCCTCTCTTCACCACTTCCGCTTGTAAGGGTCCTTCAGGAAAATTCCCGCGCGTGTCAAACGAAACAACTTTCTATTGTCTTGGCCAGATTAATATAATTTAAATTAGTATCACGTGGTTTAACTAGTCAAATAAGTAATTTTCTCATATTACCGATAATCACGAATATTTTAACAAAAATTAAAAAAATGTGTTTTGCCGTGACCAGGATTCGAACCTGGGTTATTGCGGCCACAACGCAATGTACTAACCACTATACGATCACGGCCACAAACACTTTGTGTGAGGCGGGCAAATTTCTAGGATACTTATCTTAAATAAATATTAGAAGAAAAAATATAATAATAATAATTATTATTATTATTACTAGCACTGCGTCTTACTACCCATTCGGGTTAACTTTGTCACTGATATTCTTTATTTTGGGAGGTGATTATTTTTGCTTCTTATTAATAGATTTTGAATAGTGAATTAATGAATTAGCATATGTTAATCAAGATCCTAAACACGAAGTACACGTTCTAAATAAAATGAGTGATCCACAAAACAATATATTTGAAGCTGTTAATGTCTTCCCCGTAAAAAAATATTGTAAAGAATCCTGTAAAACAAAGCTTCAAATAAATAAATGATTTTAGAGGCTTTAAGTAGGTTTATGGCGAGTCGTGTATTATATATTATATTGTCAATCATATAGGTAATATATCCTTAGAAAGTAGTTTAATAATCTATTATAATTGCTTTTATGTATGTATTAGCCAAGCAACCCATTTTGTAGTTGCCATTTTCAGTGTAGCTGTATTTTGATGTCTGTAAAATAAATACAATGAATGACTAAACATAAATTTTCTGACAGTTGATACCCCTTTCTCACTTTTATATTGAAATAAAATATTAAATATAACTTACTATTGTCAACCTTTATAATCCAGGATCGTATCCAAAGATATTTTTGGGAGAAGGGAGACAAGGCTGTAGTCAACCAATAATGTAAGGGGTGAGGTGGGGCGGGGGGTTTGTTGGGCACATCCCCCAATTGCTGGAAGCTAGAAAAGATTCTAAATGTTCTAGTTCTAGTTCTAGAAGCTCTCTGAAGGGGTGTTCTTTTCATGGTAAAATAACCCCCTAGCTGCCGAAGGCTTGGAAAAATGTATAAATATTAAACACTCTTTGAAGCTCTGTGAAGTGTTTTTTTATGGTAAAATAACCCCCAAAAAGCCGAAGGCTAGGAAAATTTCTAAATATTTAACACCTCTGGATGCTCTCTGAAGTGCTTTTTATGGTAACACAGCCCCCTAATTTGTATTTGTATCTTAATTTTGATATTGTTTGAACCATAAATAGAGCCGCATATATTTTGTTCATAAAATTTCGTGTGGGTTTAAACCCCCTCCCCCCCCAGCTACGGCCTTGAGGGGAGATGAGAGAGCCTAGCTTTGTTAGCTTTGTTCCGTTCAGATATATTTAGAAAACGTTAAACGTATCGTGAATGGACTATAAAAGGACTTTCTTATGCCGATACGACATAACGCGTTTGCTAAGCATAAAAGGGTCCAGAGTAAAATGAGACAGAGACACAACACCCAGTCCTCCGAGAGTACACTTATCACTGTGGAAAGAGAAGCTTCAATTTCATTTAATTTCATTTATTAAGAGTTACTTAACGTACACTTCCCGAACGGACTTAATAAAACTAACTTAAATCTAGAACAGACACAACATCCAGCCCCCGCCCGTTAATTCAATACTATGAAAGGGGAAACACAAATTTATCAATGACACATTTTTCGGCCATGTATGGAATCGAACCCCGGGATTCTTAGATCAATAGACAGACACACTACCGAACCGACCTAGTTAAGATGGCAGACGCCTCAATTACAACAGTGATAATGTTTCCGGCCGTGTGGGGAATCACACTAGAGACTAACGCACTACCGACCGGGTTAAGGGGTTGACCTTGAAATTCTAAAAATGTTAGTTATTTTTTCTTACATTCATATAATGATCATTATCATCAAAGTTTCAAGTAGAGTAAAAGCCCCCTTACACGCTCAATATTATTGAACAATAAAATTGACCGTGTGAGCGTAATATTGAAGGCTTGCGCAATATATTGAGGAATATTAAAAGTTTTTTAATATTTATTGACGCTTTGTCAATATATTGAAGCTTCGTCAATATTATTGCCCCGTGTAAGGTGGTTTTTGCGCAATATAGCCCTCTTGTGGTTCCGTTTTCGATAACCTAAAATACCGGAAAGATCTGTTTTGTTGAAAAAAGGAACAAATAAAGACGAGGAAAGAATATTTCTACTGAAATCCATAAAGGTAACAGAAATTATGTTATATGTGTGATGTAGGCCTATATGTAATAATAAATAAAGAATGCCAGATATATGAGTATCTATTGTGATAATTTGATTTGTAAGACTTGTAAGTCACTGCCGGCTCTGTGAAAAATAAAATTAGAGGAAAATATGAACCGTGATAAGAAAAATGATTCTTATTCGCGACATACTTCTCGAACAAGTAACCGATGTAGAATGAATAATTGCACAATAATATTAACCTTCTAAGGTCAAATCATTTTCACGCAATATATTAACAAAATAATATTGAGCGTGTAAGAGGGCCTTAACAATGAGAACTATTTTATTTTAACATTAAATTGTTGAGTTTCAACAAATAGACAATCGCACAGGCGTCGCTAGCTCCTGACTACTGGGGTATCGTGGGTGAGTAGGGTAGGGTGGAAGGGGGGTGAAAGAGCGAAACCTATTTTTCCCTTTAATTTAGAAAATAAAAATAAAGCTGTACCAACTGAATAACACAAATGCTATGATAACAGAGTTAATTCTAAGAATCATATAAAATTTAAAACTAAATTCCTGAATCATTCACGCACGCATTCTTCTAAACATGGAGTTTCATTTTTCTGAAGAAAAAGTGTCCCTTTTGAGCAAATTATTGGGGGAGATGTTCCCCCCCTCTGTCACCACTAGCAACGTATATGGACAATGTATTTATTTTTTGTATAAACTGATGTTTGTAATTAACTAAAACATTATAAACCATTGTTGTCTTTTAGGATATTTTCTCTCGCAGAGTTTTACTATAAAAGTATGTTTTTAAAACACGTGTCCCAATATCCTAATGGTAAGGAAGAACAAACAAACTCCAATTCAAAATACACATTTTATGTTTTAAAATAATTATAATTGCAACTGCCACATGCCTACTGCTTGCTATTTTGTAGATATATTTTTATTTACTTTATTATACACTGTTTCTAAACAAAATTTTAAAATTATAATTTTAATTTATTATATAAATAAAAATAAGGCTTATAATAAAAAATAAATATAATATTTTCTTTTAATAATGTGTGTGGTTCCTTTTACTAGATAGATCACAAAAGAAAAACCAAATACCTTTAAATAGTTGATTTGAACTACGTCCACATGGTGATGGATACGTAGTCTAATAAGTCAGACATATATTACCTGTAGGAAGGTTTATGTTAAAATCTTGGCCTTATATACACTTATGGTGTTTCCCCTTGTGTGATTTATCACTGTGGTTTCTCCATACCCACTTCGCGCTGATTTATTGTACTTCCTTTTAAAAAATACCTTCCCACTCGCTACCCATTTGATTAAATCTTTAACAATAAGGATGATAAACGTACTAATACAAATCAACTCGACTAGCAATGTGGTGTTCGATATTTTAAAATTGTAATCGTCATAATTATCATCATAATTAATTTATGTTTCGCTACATACTCAAGTTTGTTCTATCATTTTTTTATGTCTGAGTTCATACTTTTTAACCCAAGGGCTATTTACCGGCTTAAGATTGCTCATCAGGTTTTAGATTGTTTTTAAGATGTTTCCTGGAAAACAAGGTGTACTCTCTTGATTATTTTGTTGTTGTTATAAAATATAGTTGGAAATCTTCCCTAAAATATTATTTGTTATAAATACAAATTTATCCTATTTATTTAAGTTTATTGAGGTCTTACTAAACTTATGGTATCATTATTTTATATAGGAATAAAAAATATTCTAGAAGGCCCTCAAAAGTGCTTATTTTATAACCAAAATATGTCACTCACTAAAGTATTAATAGTTTTACAACAAAATTCAAAACCTCCTTGAATAACTTTAACCTATTGGTTATTATTATTATTATTATTATTGGTTGTTATTATTATTAGGTGTTCTGTCTCACGACAGGTTCATTCCTTTTGTCAGTGAACTTAAAACGCCAATGCCCCCTGTCCTTCGCCTCTTCCTTCATCTCACAGAATTTTCTTCTTTCTTCAATCATCCAATATTTGAATCATCCTTCTTCCTTAGCTCCTCTTTCCCTCAACCTTTTATGACGTCGTGCAGAAAACAGTTCTTCCTAAGGATGTGTTCGATATAGTTTGTTTTGAACCGATAAATCATTTCCCAAATAGCTCTCTTCTCACCCACTCTAACTAGGATTTCTTCATTTGTCACCCAGTCTGGCCACCTGATCGACACCTATGGGTTAGTAACTTTTGCAAATTCACTCTCATTGATGGGGGGAAGGGATGGGGAAAACAATCAGTGCACGTTGAAAAACACCCCCAGTACACCTGGCTGAGATTCGAAACTGGATCTCCCTTGTCCTCTCACGAGAATGAAGCCTTAAGCTGCGTCCAGACTAGCGAGTCGAGCCTCTAACCGAGCCACGTCACAAGCCAGACATCAACATTCGTGGAAGCCATATTTTGCTTTATAAAGTTACTAGCCCCCTTCCCTGTAAAAAAATATTGTAAAGAATCCTGTAAAACAAAGCTTCAAATCATCCATCATGTCAATATAAAAACAAAACTTTTTTAAAAAATACAGTCCTACCATCATTGTATAGCCCCCTCCCTCTTTTTATCCTCCCTCCTATTTTCATCTCATTCCTCTTTCCTCACCCTTAACCCCCGCCCCCTTTACCAACCCCACTTTCCCTTCAACAACTTTTTTTTCCAACGACTATATAATATACTATCGACATTTTTATGAGGAATAAATTAAATTTTCAAAATAAAATATAGCCTATGTTACTTGCTGATAATGTAGCTTTAAATTGGTGAAAAAAAAATTAAAATTAGGTCCAGTAGTTTTTGAGTTTATCGATTACCAAAAAAAATCAAATCTTTCTTCTTTATAATATTAGTATAGATGTACTTCGGTGGATGACACGCAATAAACCGGTAAAAATTAAAATTGGCTGCTGCGGCATAATTTATTTACACCATGCAACAAATAAAAAAAGATAGGACAGATGATGGTGGCAAATTCAAATATAGGTTAAGGTGAGTGGAATATAGTGGAAATACTTTGCTCCACTAATATAAATTTTAAGAAATTAGTGGTCAATACAAAACTTTAACACGAATTTCACCAAGTGGTTAAGCATCTAATTATTTTGATTGGGCCAAAAATGCAAAAATAAAAGTCCACGTTTAAGAGAATCCATAAGTGTGCAGGAAAGATCCGCAATAACATTAGGTTTCTTAACCGGTGGCTCTTATGCCACTCTGCAATACCTATTTAAGGTATCTAAACAAAGAATATATACAATTTATAAAGTATATGATAATTAAGCTTATGGGGTAGAAATGAGGACGGAAGCATTTTAGAGGTAATCTATCTGCATCTGCATGGAAGGAGAGTGGGAAACCATATAGGGAAAAATAAACCTCAATAGACCTGACCGGGATTCGAGCCCCAATCTCCCCACCTTGAGCACACCAGTCTAACATTAGAATGACGCGTTAGACCACTACGTCACTGAAGCAAGCTAGGACATATTTATCCACAAAATATAGTTAGGGTGACAGTCTATTCTTTGTTCGTCCCTCTCTCCCCAGAGGCAGTTTAAAACTTGGTTTAAGTGTGCAACAAACTTTTCAAGAAAAAGTATTACCATCGTTGTACAGTTTACAACACGCGAGTAATCATGTAACTGTAAATATTGTTTTTAATATACTTTTTTTTTAAAGATTGAATCAATTTTTATTTATTTCCCTCGGCCTATTATAAAAAAAATTCGCGGTTAATATGTAATATGTCATCTACCCGCCTCGGTGGCGTATTTAGCTAACACGCTAGTTTCATGTTGAGCAAGACTGCCGAGGACGGGGAGATTGAGGCTTGAATCTCGGTCGGGTGAAATGGGGGTGGTTTTCCTAAATGATTTTCCACTCTCCCTCAACGCAAATACGGGTTCACTTTCTCTAATTCAACCTTTCCAATTCCTAACCCAATAGAGTAATTAGTACTTAAGCGTACAACCCGAACGGTTAGTAAAACGCGGTGCTAAATAATAATAATAATAATTTATATTGTTGATAACAGCCGTAATAGATGGTCAGTCAGCATGAATTGAATTCGGTGTTGAATTAATATAAAAAACAAGTAAGTGTACCAACTCATTAGAAGAAGAAAAAGTCTTCAAAATTATGTTCTTTAAATATTTCATCTTTTTACTTTTAACTATATGTCCAGAGGAAATGTGACTAATGGCAAAACAATTTTTTCCTTCTAATTTCGACAGGTAAAAATTGCTGATGCGTATAGCCCGAAAGTGTGCTAAGAAACGGTGACCAAAAAAATGTGGTGTAAACACAATAACATACATTGTGTTGCTTGTGGATCCTCCAGGGGCAAGTTCAACAAAGGCGGAAACACTTCAAGGCTCTTACGTAATGATTACGTGGACATACACAGCAGATGTACCCAGGAGAAAACTATTTTGGAGATAAGATGAACTGAATAACAAAGAGAATGTGATCCGTCTTAGGGTCGATTAACCGGGATATCAGGTACACTGATACGCTTGAACCAGGCGTTGCATGATAGTGCGGTAGCCTGGAGTAGCCATCAGCTCTAGAGATGATAGTTTCCCGGATAATATTAAATAGGCAAATGTTCTGGGAAATTCTCCACAGTGGCGGCTTGTGGTGGAGGGATTTAATTGTAAAGGTGGTACCTAGAGCCTATCATATAGGCCTATACATCAAATAGTGTGTTAAGGGACGAGTGGGTTGATAAAATGGGGGGAGGGGGATATAAGGGGCACGATGAAGAAGGGAGGACAAATGTTGCTAGCAAATACTTGAGTCAACCTTAAAATTATATTAATAAACTTATTGATGATAAAAATAATGAAATATGAACAAAACGGGCTTACAAAGGCTCGCATTCATTCGTTTCATTGCTACTATTGCTACTACTACTACTACTACTACTGATAATAATAACAGCTGAAAATTTTCCTCAATGGAAAATGTATGGTCTCGCATCTCTAATTAGATCTCGGAACCTACTTTTACATACTTAAACAAAAATGGAAAAATTATTTTTCTAAAGATTAAAAAAATATTCTAGAGGAACTAAATTTACGTTTGTCAAGAGAATAGCGCAGAAAACGCAACTCTTCAATGCAATAGTCCTGCAATTTTTTTTTTCACCGCTTCGATCTATACGCATATACAGGGTGTACCGTAACAAGTCGGACTCACTTCAGTGGTGGACAGTGTAACACTATTGAATTAATCGACCCGCGTTGGGCATCGATTGTAACACTATTGATTAATTCCTTAATATATTAATGCTGTGATGATGTTTAGGTTGTCTATAGCTCCGTGGTCGAGCACTAATTAGAACGGTATAATTAATTAAATGTAAGAAAGAGAACTGTTTATGGCTGTTTATTCACACATGGTTTATTTATGACATCTTTTAATTACTTATACATACTCCAATTAAATACTTTATATCAATGCACACTTGTGATATTAATGTAAGTTATTTAATGCTGTGTTAGACTGTGACTGCAAGTATGTGGCTCTGACTGGCTTGTGCGTGTGGATGGATCCCTGCTGTGGATGTTTGGATGTCGCTGCTTGTGTGTCGCTGTTTGGGATGCCTGGCTGATACGCACAAAATGTTTATATATGAAATACCCCTTGCATCTTTCTCCCTTCGTCAACAGTGTAAAAACTAACTAATAGAAAGAGTCCTGGCGACAGGTGTTGTGAAAGCTAACTTCTTATTGGTATAGGGAATTGGCGTCTTTGCCAAATACTGGGTAATTGTTCCTTTAACAGGAAATATTGTATATAAATATATTTTAGTGGTGAAATCCTTTTCCCATTATTTTTGAGAAGAGCGTGTTTCTTCATGGATGAATCATAAAAGGATACTCTACATATGTTACTTTAGAGAAAAATTACCTTCATTCATGACTTTTTATATATTTTGGATTGATCCAAACCAATATCATTACAACAGGAGACACAAAAACAGTTAAATAAGTTCATTTGAACATGTGTCCCATTTTGACTTTGTTTCCGAGATATTGTTTGTACTCCAGTAATGTGGATCTGATTAACATTATAATAAATGCTCAAAATGACTACCTTAAGCCTGAATGCAAGCCTGACAGTAGTAGTGTCGTAGAATGCCTCACTCTTTCAAAAACACCGTCAACATTTCTTGTCCAAAGACCACACAGAAGTAACACATAGAATATAGCTTGTCACCTTCGAGTACCTTCGAGTACCTTCGAGTAGTTGGTATAATTTAGTGGAACTCAGTGGAATCAATCGGCTACAACTAAGAAAGAAGGTAAAATGGATCACATACATGTTTCTAAATTAACTTTTTTCATTATTTTGTTTATATATATATATATATATATATATATCAAGGTGACATTTTAACTTGGATTTTCAGTGGTTTGAGTATAACTTTTACTAGTGAAAATAATTGTACACAACCCCACAATTCAGCGATTTTAAACCCTTTTCAACTCGCGCACTATAAGTTTTTTGGGAAGAGATTTTATCATTAAAATAACAAGTAACCTATGTGTTTAAAAGTTCTATTGCAAACATTTTAAGAATTGTATTATTTTTAAAAATAATTTTGATTAAGGATTTTAAAATATTTATTTTTACTCTTTAAATGTTTTTGCCCGCGTCTTTTGATCTTTTCCCAAATTCCTGTGCCTCACCTGCTGACCCTAAGATCCGGATCTGATTCGAAATTACGAATCTAAAAAAACATCTTAGATTCAGATTATATGGCTTTAGTTCAAAATTACTATGATCTATAAAAATCACAATTGCTCTACAAACTAATAAAGATAAAGCCTCAGTAGAATTATTTCCCAAAAAGTCAACTGAACCAAAAGAGTCATTGTTGATGTTTGCAGCACCTCCATTTTTTTTCTACGGTACATATCTTAAATACCAAAACATTACTCATATATATTCTAATATGAAATTTAAAACAACTCAACAAAATAATAAAATTCAAGTCACAATCACAAAACTAGATTAATCTACACTTAAATAAACCTTTGAAACATATTATATATGCTCAGAATATAAAAGTCTCGAGTAGGGGATAGCATAGTTTAATTTTTCTCCGTGGCTGGGATGTTGCACTATCTAATATTGATAGAAATTTTTAAGGCAAATTATTCATCAATAAAAAAACTATAAAATGATGTAATTCAACTTGCTAAGGATTGCATTAAAGTTTTGTGTTGAGGTATTTTGAGGGTTTTGTATTGGGGTTTTTGAGGGTCGATAAATACGAGCCCTCAAGTTCTAAGACATTGTTTCCAAAACTATAGCACGCACCACTGAGATTTATTAATCATAAAATATTATTTTGTTAGTAGTAAGCACGATAAAAAAAAATGTAGATGCAAATTTTAATCTTATGTCAGGGAATTTTATAAGCTTTTCTTTCCCTTTGTCATTGCTTTGTCTAACTTACCACTAAAGCTTTATTAAAACGTAGAACTACCGTAAATACTTTACAAGATAACAGGTATTGGTTTTTCTTGTTAATAAGAGCTGAAAGAGGAACGTTGATTAAGACATAGCCTTAAGAGGGGTATGAAACCGGTGAAAATTTGGAAAACACTTCCATAAGAGTAATATTAGGAATCTCACCTCAGCACACATTTATATATAAACCCATAAGGCACAGATACCAAATTTAAGATTTTTTGTCAAGTGGGAAATGAAAGTTGAGTTATTGAATCAGTAAATGCTTTAAAATTACTAGTATATATTATTAATAGCTTGCAATCAATATTATTTGAATTTGGTTCAAAATATTAAAAACAATTCGGCCAGTGTAATCAAACAGTTTTACTTATTGCTCCTGCTCAGCTGTTTCCAACAATGGTCTCAATCTATGCTCCTGCTCAGATACACTATATATAGTTTCAAGTTGTAACCATAAATTTAAGAAAGCGTATGTTATTCATTATAGCTACGCAACAACTCCAACGTGAGGCCATTATTGGAAACAGCTGATTAGGATAAAGAAGTCATACGTTTCCAATGTCATAGGGATGCGTATGGTCTCATATGGTCAAATGGCGGTGTATATAATCGAACTATTTATGTATGTAACTGGTATATGGAGGAACACATATTTATCATTACATCCGATTGTTCTATGTTTGGATAAATTTAAAGCACATTCATCTCGATTTGTTAAAATTTATTTTATGTGTTCGATATCTTCTCTACCTAAATGAAAAATAAAAAACAAAATAAACGAGTAATTAAGATGTATCTATCTAATAGTATTTATCAAAGTATATATATATATATATATATATAGATGGGGAATATTTTACGTGGAAAATAATACTGTATACTTGTGTGGGGTTTTTTTGGGGGGAGAATAATCATTTATGGTTAGCATTTTGAAGAATTTTTTTTTAATCCAAAATATTTTTAAAATGTCTCAAATGATATTGCTTGAAATTAATTTCTGTTAAGGAATTTAAATGTTAAATAGCATACTCTACCTGTTTGTTGGTTATTTAGTGAAAAAAATATTTTAGGTTAATTTAATAATGACAGATATTAGAAAATTTAAAAAATTATGAGACTGGCTCAAACAATTTTGTTCAAAATATATAAAGATAAGCGTGTTTCGTGTAAGTTTGAAAGTATGTTTATTTAATAATAATAATAATAATAATAATAATAATAATAATAATAATAATGAGCACTTTCCAGCTACTGAATGGGTTTGTTTGGAACTTAAGCCTCTCCATCACCTCCTTTCCTCCCACTATATCACTCCCTCCACCTTGGCCCAGTCTTCTGCTCTTTCCTCCACATTCCTTCTTACTCCCTTCAGCCATCAGTCCCTTGATCTTCCTCTCGGCTTCCTACACCCCACCTCCATTTCCAACATCCTCC
Source organism: Timema monikensis (assembly GCA_902151445.1). Taxonomy (NCBI): domain Eukaryota; kingdom Metazoa; phylum Arthropoda; class Insecta; order Phasmatodea; family Timematidae; genus Timema; species Timema monikensis. Next base: position 45,322 of record CABFVZ010001726.1, on the reverse strand, counting down.
TAGGTATCCTTTACCTATCCATTCTTCTGACATAGCCATATCACCTGAGTCATGCCTTCTTTATCCTGTCCTGAACTGACTCTTCCTCTACTATTCTTCTTATTCTCTCATTTATTATCCTGTCAAATTTGTCACACCGATCCTGCGTCTCAGAAATCTCTTTTCCTTTGACTGCATTCTGCTTTTATCTTGTTCCTTCATTACCCGTTCATGTTCATTAGGAACATTATAAAAAAGAAAAAAGAATTCGACATGCTTGAATAGTATTTTACTTTTGACAATGCATAAAAGTGACCATTGTTGAACTGTGTTTAGTGTCATTGGGGATTGTGTTTGTTTTAATAATGGTTTAGTTGGTAAATTGTGTGTGTTGATATAATCAGTGTGATGAGTAGTAATTGCACATTATTATTTTCTAAAATATAAAATAACTCATTTAGAATCTCAGTAATAACAGACAATATAATTAAATATAAAATTATAACTGTCTCCAGAGCTAAAAATTTAAGATCGGGTTGTTGTGTTACTTGTTTAGAGTTTATTTGGCTTTTCATCACTTTCCCTTTAACGTTTGTTAAAGAAAAACTAAGTTGTATTAAGGAATTTATAAAAATTGGCTAAATAAAGAAACTAAATCCAGCATTCCTCTCCCCTTACAACCCCCACACCATGAATTGCTTAAATGTAATATTTAAATAGTTTAAGTTGCCATTAATACTTCTATTGATCACCTGTCTCCTATTTCCTTATATTAGATACCGGTAGCTAAAATGATCCTAACACCATGGTCACACCTAGAAATGTATTTTGAAGAAGTTTTTTTTAAACTAGAACTGGGCTTGTTGGTGTTAGGAATTTTATAAGACTCTAAAAAGGCATTGAATGGGGATACATCAAGGGCGTAGGAGTGGAGATTGGAGGTCCAGACCTCCCTGAAATTTTGAACGTCCCACGTCCATGTATACGTATAAAAACTTTAATTGGTCCAAGGTATAGTGACATTTTCTAGAGTAATTAGTTTTCCATGACCTTGGGATACACAATTCTACCACTAACAAGTAAGCTCAGGAATGGCTTCAAGCTTACACGTATCGGTAGTCAAATGATCTGTTCTTAAGGCATCATTCTCACAATCGGACTGAGTTACCAATGATGGGCAGGTCGGGGGTTGACTCACAACCAGGTGTACTGGGGTCTGAGGTTGACTTGTCTTTTAAAAAAAATTCCACCCTATCTCCACGCAAATTTGGATAATTTCCTCTAAATTCTACGTTTCTCCTCCCTCATTAGTATGAACAATTTAACACAGACGGGTAGTAAGATGTCATGGAAACAAAAAGTCTATGAGTTTCATAAAAACAATGGTGATGGAAGAGAGTTCGCTACCGATGGGTTGATGATAGGAAAGTCTGTCACCAGCTTGTAGATGAACAGTAGGTCGCCGTCTTGTAGAGGACACGAACTGTTTATAAGGTCGCTGCAAGCGTCGTGGTCAGTCATTCGATAGTTGATCGCAGTAGCGTGACGTCAGGGTAGGAAGGATAAGTTCAGCTATCCAAAAAGGTTTTGAAAAAGAAAAGAAAACATCCCTGTACATAAAACAGAACATGAAATAGTCATTTTTTTAAGGCGTAGGGAAATTTTAGCAAGCGCGCAATGCGGATACCTTTCCGCCCAACGAACCTGAAGAGTCAGGATTACGGGGAGCTATAGAGGGTAGTGCGTGCGCAACTATTCAAATCAGCCACTGAAGGCGACCAAATTGCACGCACGGGAAACAGTTTTCAAACCGTTTTAGGAGTTGGGAACACTGATGGTGATTTAAAGGAAGCTTACTCTTAACATAGGCTACTAAAATTAGGTTCAAAAGCCAACGGTGATAAATTATTCCCTAGAACACCCAACCAAAATTTGAACCCTGACCTCCCCTGAAATATGCAATATAATTATTGCTTATGGTACGTCTTAAACCAGGTGACCATTGGTACGAGTACCGACTTTTGTTTCCCCAATGTCCTGTACATACTACCTCTCTTTACTCTAAGACTGATGGAACTAAACTAAAATCACCCAAATCTCTAGCCTGCGGTTAAGCTTGTATATTAATTAACAATGTGTTTGAAATATTAGTTAAATACAATAAAATAAAAAGCACCTTAGCGCTTCTGGCGTGAAAACGCTTGTACTAGAACCGCTCATGACGTCACACAGCTGCAGTTACGTTATCGACCAAACAGCGAATCCCGGAGTATAGAGGGGGAGAAAGGGCAGACGACCATGATGGCCGTTTCTAGTTTACAAGAGAGAGTTTCACATTCCCTTTCTTTTAAGAAATTATTCATACCTATTGGAACCAAGCTCGAGGTTTTTGCCAGAGTCGCATTAAAAACTCAACACGTCGCGTGTTTTTCTTCCAGCCTTTCCCAAGACTCTGAAAATGTCGACGGGAAAGAGGAAGCATTTATTTTAAGAGATAACGTGAAGAAATGAAATCGTGACCCAGTTCAGTATTGATTGGGTTTTTATAAAGCCCGGACCACAAGGGTACGGACATACTTGCAACCTGGTCGCCACACAAAACCATGTTATCGTAGGATTCTGGCAGGAAGGAGCTGACAGTTTATGCAAGTAACTAAGACTGCTTCAATAAATTCATGAATGTGGGGAATGCCAGGCCTCCACCGTGGTTCGGATTCCACGTTAAACTGTAGATCCTTCATTTCATCTCATAATCACCCTACCATTACACATTCGCCTAAGAGCGTATAACCCGAACGGTTAGTAAGACGCGGTGCCAATAATAATAATAATAATAAATTCATACAAGTCATGTGATTCCCAGCTGTCATTTTTTATAGATAGTATCAACACATAAAATAGTACTGATAAATAATAATGTATTAAAGTGTTATCATTTCTGACCTAAAACAAATATGTTGATATTTTAAAAGCCTTTCTTCCAACCATCTGCGGTCCTGATCATGGTGTTTGATGCAAAGTTCCCTGGTTCGATCCCGGGTGTTTCCAGAATTTTTCTGTGTTGCAATGAGTCTAGCACCGGAATAATCTCAGCCTCGCGAGGAAATATTAGGAGCTACTTGAATTAATATAGAGCGGCTGCGGTCTAAAAAACTGAGATTAACGACCAGTGGTTTCGTTGTGCTGACCGCATGACACAACTAACTACATCGCTAACGGTGGTGGCTGGTATAGCTTGGTATAGCTCAATCACGGGCTCATACCATCGAGTTTTTTTATAAAAATTATTTGGATTAATGTTCCCATGGTAGAATATTTCAATCTTTGGATATTTTGGGGGTTCGGGGTTCAATACTCAGTCCCGGCATAGATTTATCTGATTGCCAAACCCTTCCTTCATCTCTGACAAGACGTGTATTAATCACATCTTGTGAATATGTGGAATGTCAGGCCTCCACCGTGGTTCGGATCCCACGTTAAACTGTAGGTCCTCCATTTCATATCACAATCACCCTACCATTACACATTAGCGTGAGTGCATATAAACCGAACGGGTAGTAAGACGTGGTGCTAATAATAATAATAATAACAATAATAATAATAATAATATATTTTGTCTACAAATGCAGCTAAGAATTGCCAGGAAAAAATTATTTCAAAAACTCCTCCTCAGTTTATATTGCGTATCTACACTAATTATTACCTTCTCTTAACCCCTCGGAGAGAGATGTCTTGTTATCGTCAAAAATTAGAACTCAAGAATTTTGAAACCAAAAAAGATGTTTTCTCGATGTCATCTGTCTATATCTCGACCTAAAGGCTCTCTCTCTCTCTCTCTCTCTCTCTCTATATATATATATATATATATATATATATATATATATATATATATAT
>CABFVZ010001726.1:16733-37799 GCA_902151445.1 Timema monikensis | reverse complement strand
TATATATATATATATATATATTAAATTTAATCTAATTAACAATTATTTATTTCATGATCTTTTTTAAGTCACCCCATCCATTGTTATAGTTGTTAACCTGTGTACAACACCTGGTCGATCCTGGCTCACTGGGATAACAGTGAGAACTCTGGCAGTAGGCAGCTCCTGAGGCCGGGTTCGACTCCGAGGTAAGTGCTCGGTTGTGAACATCACTATACTTTGGTTCAGGAGACGGGCAAATCAAGGTCACTTACAAATACCAGTCCTCTCCGATTGTATGTTGCAACGAAACACCCAGAAGATACCTCGAGATATTATTAAGATTATTAATTTATTACAATATATTTTTTGTAGCATTTATTTGTCAAACGCTACAGTGTTGTCCTTAGTTTATTTGCCATTTGAAGGGCTTTGTTATGGGTCTGTATCGCGGTCCACGGACAGTCTTTTCATGTCGGACACTCGGCATGATCATTGGGGATGAATAAAGACTAAACCATAAAAGTTCGACATCACGTGATATGGTTCGTCCCTCTTTCTCGCACGTCTGTTCTGCCTTCTTCCCATTAGTCCTTGTCCCCCTGTTAAAGGATTAATTACAATTTTATGGGAATGTTTGTATCCGAAGCAGACGTATCCTGAAACTATACATGTGCTGGTTTTTAGTCGGTAGTAACACTCTTGGTTCCTGACTGCTATGGGGGGCTTTTCTATGGGTAAATAACGTTGTCATGTTAAGCCCTTCACGCAAAATATTTAAAACGGCGTTATCACCATTGAATTGTGTGCACTTCACGCTTATTAATTTAAGGAGGCATTTGTGCTATTGATTATCATGTTAGTGTAATTAATGCGTGCGCTTCACGCAACAATGTTTAAGACAACGTTATCACATTTGAATTGTTGACACTTTATGCTTATTAATTCAAGGGAGCGTTTGTGTCATTGATTATAATGTAAGTTAGGTTAATGCTTACGCGTCACGCAAAATATATAATTAAGACGTTACTATCTACATTTAATTGTTTGAACTTTATGCTTATTAGTTTAAGGGGACGTTTTCATATTTATTATCCATGATTGTTTCTTGGAATTGTGACTGTCATTATGTGTGATTTCTGCACCAAGTTATTAAATAACTAGACAAATTTTGCGCCCTAGCTGCTGGGATTATTTGCTTGCTTTATTTGGCGCATTGGCGTACCAATGTTTTTCACTAAGATTAGTATGTTTGAGAAATGGATGAGAAACATCCCTTGCTCTGAAGAACTTTTTATTGTACTTTGTATCTCGAATAGACTCACTGTTATGTTAAAATGTTTGTATGTATAAAATTAGTGTTACCTGTTAGGTCATAATTCCTTTTTGGGTGCAGTTTCATATTTTCAAAATAATTTTACACGGGTGCCCAACGTGGGACTCGATCACACATCGGAGGGAGCTGTTGCGGAAGTGTACTTTGCCTCAAAAATATTACAAAGGCGAAAACAGTATGATTAAAAAAAAAATTAAATCAAGGTATGCAAAGATGTTAATTTGAGAAGTAAATCCAGACTTGTAAGTGAAATGTCAAAGCAAGGTAAACAGATGAACAATAGAAAAGCAGACAGTAGTTTCAGGGGTTGAGGAAGATGTTACTACCCTGACTAGTTAGTTTGAGGAGAATGGGGATGAGGTCAGAACTTGTGACTTATCCACTAATCTCCTTCCTGTTTGTGACATCAACACTAAGATTACCTTTGCCACACCATTGTTTCACAACCCCTCCACTCTGAGCAAACACCCACCCCACTGACGCAGACACCCACTCATACTACCTCACCGTTGGACATGTTAGTTGGGATTTAGCAACTGCTGGTACATATTATGGCCAGTCAGAGATGAAGGCTAGTCATTTCCAGCTGGTGGCCAGTCAGATGGTTATGTGTGAAAGTTTGGAGGAGCGTCTTGAGACTGTTCAGGGACATTTTGAGGGACAAATGACTGGTAGTTGTGATAAAACTAGTAAAGAGCTGCAGTCGTGCATCGTGACATTAGCTATGACCTTGAGGGGTAAGTTAACGGTAGAGTTAGGTCTTACTCGAGAAGATTTGGAGGAGAGGATCGCTTCCTCTGAGCAGCGAGTCTCCTCGATTCTAGCTAAAGTCCTGAGACAAAATTCGCTGACTTTGACAGATGAATGGCAAATCCGGAATCAAACCAGAGGGCTGTGGACGAGCGTTTAGAGCAAGAGACGGCACTTTTGGAGTAAGGGTTAAACTCCACAAGTTTAGAGGTTTTAACCTAGAGACAGACACTGTAAGGGACCAATACAGCCATCAACCTGGCTATCTCTCACTAGGACGGTAGAAAGAAGGGTCTGGTTCAAGCTCAGGCACAGTTTGAAGTGAGCTTGGGCGAGATGACCTGAGTCCTCACGGACATGAGAAGAGAGGTCCAGATGATCATGACAGGCTCAGGAGTAGAACATTGCCCTGGTCCTAATTGCCTAGTATCACCCTTACTGACCCTACAGGGAGAAAGGTCAATGGGGAACCGGCTGCGCCGATTCAACCAACGCAATGACCAAAATCCGATGACGCATCTGCGTGTACTTGATAAACTGTTTAATGGTCATCACCTCTCAGGCAAATAGAAAGCGAGCCTTAGTGGGCAATGCTATGCCATGGGGGCAAGTGAGCCATGATAGTGTTACCGGATGGTTTGAGCTTAGGTCGCGGTTTTTGGGCATGTTTTGGTCTGCGGAGATCCAAGGGCAACTTAGGGCTAGGTTGCATGTTTCACAGTATGGTGAGCAGATGGGTAGCTCGGGGAGTTACTTGGCATACATCTACGCCAAGAGTCATTGCTTTGACTCACCGATCACTGACACGGAAGTCGTGAATATGGTGATCAACCAGTTAACGCACAGGTTAAGGGAGATTCTCGTTAGTGTCACCTTTTAATCCCATGAAGAGTTTCTAGTGGGACTTCAGTGTATGGACGCACTATAAGAGGACTGGAAGCGTGAACATGGTGTGTCCGTAGGATCGTGATGAGGCACATTTAACATTTACTAGGGAGGATCTCACCAAGTAGGTCACGGGCTTCGAGGCAAACCCCGAGGAAACCTAGGGCATAACAGAAACTTGGGGTACAGTGGCGGCTCGTGTATAGGCACTGCGGAACTGCAGCACCCTCTATTTCCACTTGATATTATCGATAATATTTGATATAATGAGTCCTTTTTTCTTTAATTCTTTATTTATTTTTGTAGTACAATATATATTTCTTAAGCTTAGTGTCAGTACTTCAGTAGCCATCCCCCAATTTATGAAAAAGATACAAACATCTTTGTATGGAGCTGTGCGCTTCACAGTGCCAGCGACGTGGTGGTTGACTGTCGTGCGCATGCACACATAGTAGGGGTGGGGAGGAAGGTGGGACCGCCAGGTAGAGAGATCACTGTTGCTCTCGCAGTGCAGGCTCTGGCGTGATGGTGGAAGGAAGTTTTTTTTTTTTACTCAGAGTGGGTGTGAGAATCCTTCAAAGACACTCATGGCAGAATCTAAGGAAGTGTGTGACTATAAATGTGTTGATATAATGGACAGATATTCTTCCACTGAACACTTAGTAGCTGCTAAAGCGTTCAACAAGAATTGCTTCACTAGATTTAAGAATGAACATCCCACAAAAGAGATAGTACTGACCACTGAAGCTTAGCCCATGATTGACAAAGAAAAGATTGAAACTAAACTAAAAGTATTCTATTGTAGGACTGATATTCATGAATATTGCAAATTAATTGAGCAGCTGAAATTTATCTTGGAAAATAATCTCGATGATGTTTTAGTGAAATTACGAAACTGATAAAAATCCTCTTGACAATTCCCATGACTACATTCAACTACATTTCAACATTGAAAAGAACAAATACTTTTTTAAGAAGTACTATGAATTCGGGAAGACTAAATGCGCCTGCAGTACTTTCAATGGAGAAAAATTTCCTCAATTGTCATCCAGAGATCAAGGAGAAAATTATTGAACTTATTGCGCAATTTAAAACAAGAAGAATGGATTTCATTTTTAAATGAATACATGGAGCTTGAACTGTAAAAATTTAAGTTTAAGTAAACAATGTTTTTTTTTGTTAAGATGTTATCAAGTTCCTGAATAAATTTTCTTTTTATACATGTTTATTTCCTTTTACACAATTTTAAAACAAAGGCTAAACATTTTCTGAAGCAGCACCTTTAATAATTTTAGCTATGAGCCGCCACTGTTGGGAAGTAACCCCCGGATACAATTTGATCCTCGATACAATGGTCATCGCTTGGATTCTGAAATGAGGGGTTGGAGGCCCCCTCGACTCAATAGACACAATGGCAGGGACCACCCTTACGCCTCAGGACGTTATAACTATAACACAAATAATCTTAGAGTAAGTCAAGCGGATTATCTCCATAATGCCCCCTCGCATGCGCCAAGATAGTAACGGTCAAGGTTTCCAGGGAGTAAACCCTGAAGGGAGATCAGGATGTGTTCCTCGTCCCATGGACGTGAACGCTATCGTCCATGAGGGAAATGGTCAATCTGTGAGTACCCCAGTTATTGTGCAGGTGTTATTAGGTGGGGACCCCAAGGTCTTTGATATCAACAGTTCTTGAATATCTGTCAATGGTGTCCTAGAATTTAATAACAACTTTTTCTCTTAGTTTAAATGTTTCTCATCTAATGCCGCCACGCTCATAACAGATACTCAAGAACTGTTGACTTGAGAACTAGAAGAAAATTAAAATCTAGGTTTCTACTGAAATGATATTTTAATTATTTTGCCCAAAAAAGATGTTTTGCTGTGAAAACGGCAAATTCAATTAACTCGCCTTCCCTTTCACCCCACCTTATCTCCTTCCCCCCTTATATCACTTAACCCATTCCAATTCAATCTTCTAGAAGCCAAGGAGTGTTGAGGGAGGGAAGAAGAGAAGAGTGACCATAAAATGAACATTCCACTTCATTCCTCTGAGGTTTCGAAAGAGATTAGTACTACTACCCATCTACCATGAAATGAAGAAGAGAGGGCAGAGAAGGAGGAGGATTACGGTAGAATGGAGGACTTGCGGAAAGTCAGTGAACTTTTAGTCTTTCCACGTGCGTTTATTTCCTCATTTCATCTATACTCGACTTCATCAAGTGAGGGCGCTTCAGGCTTACCGGGATTCACACGTTCGCCGAAATACGAGCGCAGAACGTGAGACGTAATCACGGGACAAGCTATTAACCAATCACAACATACAATCCCCCCTCAGGGGAACTCACTCAGCTTTAGTTGGACTAATTTCAGCTTTGTCGATCCTGCTCGACAATATCTTTGAAGCAAAATCTTACTTACCCAGCCCACAAACTAAGTGCACTAATGAACACAATTAATTGACAACACAATATTTACCTAATCACGATCATAAGATAAGTGATACAAAGTCATAGTCATTGTTACAGAAACATTTTGGAGGAAAAAATAACATAACGATTTAGCAAAGAGTGTAAGTGAAATAATATACGTTGTTACAGAAAAACATATTGAATAAATGAGCATAATGGTTTACCAAAGGGCCTCACGGTTCACCCAGTGTGGGGGGAGGGGGGGCTATTATATATTTATCCATGATATCTATCTAAGTATTTATAACCACTAGCTGGTCTCAACTACCCCAATGACATTCCTCACTACACCGGTTGTGACATTTCTGGATCCAGTGATTAGACACTGAAGCAAAAAAGCGCCAGTATAACTGCCTTTTAGCACGCGCGCTATTCAAATATTATAGAGAAATTTGAGCTACTACGTTTTCGTTTAATAGCACGTATATAAAATAATTAAGATTACCAAAAAATAAAATTATTAGTAAAATACATATCAGCTATAATAATTGATTGCTCATGATTTTTAAAACATTTAAATTTGTTTGGTTATGTAATAGATAATATATATTTTATAATCGAATTTAGCTCGGTGCATGGAGTGTTTGTTTATATAACTAACTATATACTAACAATTTTTTTAAATAACTAAAACGTTCTTAAGCATCACTTGGAGCTCTTGGCAAGAACATATTTGACCAAAAATAAATGCGTACGAGCACGTGCGGTAAGTTAAAATAATAGTTCTTGGAGGCGCGGATATCGATTACTATACTTCTCACCTGCTAAGCGAGCGCTTCCACATCTTAGCCACGCTCCCTTTGTCAACATACACATAATATTACACTTCCCCTCCAACCCTACTGACATTCTTCAATAATGACCTAGTTTACGGTGTTGCCGATGCCCCATTGAAGCATGTCCAATGAAAGTTACTTTCTTGTACTGAAAACAACCTTATCGCTTCGCACCACTCTCCTTCCAAGTAAATGTTGGTGCACTTCCTCTTAATATAGCCATCCTAATCCCTAAAACCACTAACGTAATTAGTACATAAGCATGTAAACCGAACAGTTAGTAAGGCGCGATGATGATACAAAATATTCTTGTGCAGATTTTACTATATTTACTGTATGTAATTTTGGTAACTAGCACATTTTACCCAAGGCACCACTAGGTCTCATAATATACCGGATTTTCAATAATCGGGGGTCGGGGCTTTAACCCCAACCGAGTTTAATCTAGATTTATTTTATTTAACTCAATGGTTTCCCTCTCTTTCCACAAGAAAATTCGAGTAAGTTCCTTTTAAACGATACTATCTGTGTACTTACTACGATATTGTAAATATATGCAGACTGCCTGAACGGTTGGTAAGATTCGTTGAACGGAATAACATGTCTTTAATACTATATTTTTTTATGATATAACTACAAAAATAGTTATCATTTAAAGTTAAATCAGCTTCAGTGGTTGAATGGTCTAAGGCAGTAGTCGGCAACATTTCTAGAACCTGATCGAGCCAGAGACATACACGTGGGGGTTTATTTAAGGGTTCAAAACCCTCCCATTGAGAAAAAAATCTACAATAGCTAAAACAATATCAATACAACGAAATTAGAAAATCCTACTTGATAATTTCTTCCCTGAAGTTTAAAGTATATCTAGGACCAGTTGTTGGTATCGATGCGTCATGGTTTATTATTATTAGCATCGCGTCTTACTACCTGTACAGCTTATACGCACTTACGCTAATGCGTAATGTTAGGGTGATTGTGAGATGAAATGGAGGACCTACAGTTTAACGTGGGATCCGAACCTCGGTGGAATTCTGGCATTCTCCACATTCTCAAGTTGTGATTAATACATGTCTTGTCAGAGGTGACGGAAGGGTTTGGCAATAAAATAAATCTATGCCGGGACTGAGGATTGAATCCCGGACCCCCAACACAGAAGTTCGACCCCTTACCCTTAGACCACCAAATCACCCATGAATGGCTTAGTACTGCGAATGATTTTGTGATTTTTTTCCTTACTTTTTTTTATAGTCCCAATAATATACAAATATTTAAATTATTTTTTATTACTTAGTTAACATTTCAGTAATATTTTATGTGTCACCATAACTATATTACGTATTAGGTTAATGTATTATTAGCCAGTTAATTATAACTAATATTGCAAGAAATATTATTACTACCCCACCCCTTTACAAAAATCCTGCGTACGACTAATAAATGTATCCAATTTCCTGCGTTCACAAGTCGTTTCCCTACAATACTCTGGTTTTCTCTTTTGTATATACATCTAATATTTATTACTTAAAATTAACCTTCCTCAAATAATTATATTCCCACCTTTTCCAAAAAAAAAAAAATATGGGCCTATATATATTAATTTTATATTAAACTATTTCATTTTCTTATAACATTACCGTTTATGACCGATAAGGTTAATTTGGTCACACTCAAATATTATTATTGAAAGTACTTGATAAATTTGAGAGCTTAGAGGACTCAAAGATTGACTTATAATGACGATCTAGTTTTCAAACACAATCGACTGAAAACTGCCGTGAGATCGATAGTTCAAACGTTATCGATGAGCTGCCGACCCCGTTGGTTTAATTAAAGCGTCACTCTTGCATTAGACTGAACTTCCAATGACCGGGATTTCGGGTTTCAAAATATCAGCTGGGTGTACTAAATTGTTTTACTCTCTCCCTCCACGCAAATATGGTTATACATTTTTTTAAATTCAACCTTACTCACCGGCAACATGTTGGCACATGTGCCTAACACGGATGGGTATGAAGACGTGGTGCTAACAAAAATAATTCTAAACCAGCTACAGCAGTGGTTCCCAAACGTTCAAGACCGCGCTGTCCTTCAAATGTCGGATTTTCCAAGAACCATTAGAATCCGGAACTCTTATGAAGGGAGCCCTTTCAAAAGAAAAAAAAATGTGTTTTCTTGTATGATTTATTGCATTCTTTAAAATATGTACGGGTACACGTTATGAAAATCTGCATGTTGCATTTCACTAATTTTTACTCATAGCCACGACGCCCTGAACAAAGACCAGCGACACCTTAGGGCGTCTCAACAACGAACCTTTTTGGAACCCCTGAGTTACACTATTGTTCTTATTATATAATTCCCGAGGGCATCAGGTGAATTCTTTGTGTCTGTGTTTGTGTGTCGTCACCTGATAATGCAAGTGTTCTATGTCCAATTATTCACTTTTGTGTAAAAGAGCATTGAAGTTTGACCTTGTGTATAAAACCAATATAACTAGATGACAACTCGAGTTTGTATCTTCTTAAGTAATTATACAGTAGTCTCAATTTCACCGCAGATGAATCATTTGCATTCTAAATAAACGTAAACACAAAATTTCTCAAATTTAACCATTGTAGAGATAGAACACTTGCATTCTCAGGTAACGGTATGTGTGTTGCTGATGGAAGAGAAGGAATGTTAGGGGAGGATTACAAAATAACATCACAAAGGAAGAATTATGTTTTTTTAGTAAATGCTCAGTAATAATCACATTACCAATACATGATAACATTCTGTTTCAGATATCCTATACACAGGGGAGAAAAACACTTAGGTTACACATGGATATTTTACCATAATATGAAAGAGACTCCTGTTGCATCTTATCAATCATTGAAATTATTTTATGAAGCTTCATATTAATGTCCTGATGAGCACTTAGCAATATTAGACTGGTAAGTCAATTTCGTCTCATAATGTTTCTCAGATAACTTACATGTGACGTCACGGCAGGAAGTGTTTATCAGCAGATTATCACAGGCTGAAATGCTCATTTTATTCCCTCTCTTTCTTTTTCATACATTGGTGTTTCAAGCCTCTTCAAGGAAGAAAATGTCGTTGCATTTGGTACTGCCATTGACGCTAACATTTGTAGTATTTTATAAAAATGTTTGAATCGAATGTTGCACTGTACCGAGATAATTCATCGATAGCTGTAGTTTGTCTGCCATTTTACCTCACCTTATTTCACCTAGGTTCACAGGGTTCAAACTTTTAAGAAATGTCACGAGGATTTGAGAGAGATTCTTGATACAATTTCATAGGGTATCTTAAATCAAAAGTTTTGACTGAGGTATGCAAGGAGTTGCATGGCCTCACTTTTTGAATCTTAGATAGGATTCCATTGTAACTCACCAAGTTTTTTTTAAGTAACAAATTTTTTTTAAAAACTTTTGAGCTAGAAAGGGAGGTGTTAAAAGAGTTGGAACACATGAACCCCCCTCCAACCTTACTATAAGCCTACGATAATTTCGCATTTTTCACATGAAAGAACAATTTTTTAAATACTTGGCAAAATCTAAAGTACATACAGTTATTGTTTCTTTGTTTGCATAGAACTATGATTTAAACAAAACTGTTTTATGTAGACTAGAAGAATAGTTATATTTAAACAAAGTGATATTTTGCTGCCAAACTATTTTCATGTAGAATTCTTAGCTTGACTTGACATTTTTTGGCTAACCTATTAACAAACAAAATTTTAAGATAAAATAAATCACATCTTTGAAATAATTGGTCTCAAATATAAAGTTAAAATTATCTTTTTGGAATCAAATAACCCAACTATGGTATGTTTTTAAAAATATTTCTTTGTCTAAAACAATTTTTAACAACATTTTAACATGTCGGTAGTTAATAATTTCAACTATTTACAATAGAAAGCCAAATCCCCACAGCTACTATTTTTCAAACTACTACTATTCATAGAAAACAGATGTGTGTAAGTTAATATTATTTCAAAATGTAATTAAGGTGTTACATTAATATATAGCCCGTTTTATCTCTTTGAAGGCCAATGATATGATCACTGAAATGGCGAAATTTAGCATTTATATTTCAGATAAAAAAATCAATAATTTTTTATTTCTGATGAGTTATTAAATATGCATTCTATCAGACGTGTATGGTCCCATTAAATTATGTTGTAAAATTTACTTGTATTTTGGAATGAAATGTTCAGATTTAACTAATCTCAAATTATATATAAATAAGTAACCAATTCTCAAAATGTCTTTATTTGGCAATGTTTAAATTAGCACCTTAAACACAAAACTGAATTGGTAGGGATGAGGAGAGCAGTTTGGAGGGAGCGTGTTCGCATTATCGTGGGAAGCAGATAGGAAAGATAAAGTTATATATTGCATGTGGGAACATCTCCAGTGCACCCCGCTGAGATTCAAACTTAGATCTTATTGCTACAAAAGCAACACAAATTATTTACATATATTCACATGTGAATTCATACTTATGTTCTGCTGCTTACACTTTTGAAAAATCATATCAATACCGCCTAATGATAAAACAAAATAATCATTTTATGAACACTTTGTTTAATCTAAACGGTAGCAGTCTTTACCCTTACTGATTACAGTATGGTCCACACCTAGCTTGTAAGCTACTAGAGATGGGCGATATATCACTGACTGTGATTTTTTCACCGGTACCATTTGATCACCGATACTCACAGTTACTCGATCTCAAAAGTATCAGTGATCGGAAATACTCCATACTCGCATCAGATGGTAACAGTGACTCGAGACCAGGAGCTAGTATTACTTCCTCAAGACACTCGAGTAGTAAATACTCGCATCAGATGGTAACAGTGACTCGAGACCAGGAGCTAGTATTGCTTCCTCAAGACACTCGAGTAAATACTCGCTTCGCGGCCCTTGTTATTCTTTTATTTTTTATTTTCTACTAGATAATTGAGAATCGACCTTATTGACTGCCATGTTTTACGTGCTATTTCTATTTAAAACACTTGATTTCGTAGAGCTCATTTTTCAAAAGCAGTATGTTTTGCTTTCTTTTCTTATCAACTGTATGAAACATCTTAAGATGCATACTTTTGTATTGACTGTATATTAGTCAGGCAACATGAAACCCAGATTAAACCTGATTGTCAATGTCAGTGCCGACAGGAAGAGCTTATGTTAGGCCTTTAAGTATCGAATTCCATTGCAAGCCGCCAAACACCCGAGTAATTAGTTTTCTTTCCAACCGATACTCATGGGACTATTCGAGTAAATACTAAATATCCAATACTCAATACTCATAAATACTCCATACTCCATACTAGATACTCGATACTCGGACAGCAGCTAAATACTAGCCTTCACCGTGGTTGGAAAGTGAAAAAATATCGGTCCATCAAAACACTGTGAACACAGGTCACAGTGAAAAATCACTGGTATAAATCACCGATATTTGAAAATCACAGTCGCTGTATTCACTCATATCGTAAAAGCACGGTTTCGCCCATCTCTATAAGCTACACTACAGTGGAACTATGCAAGGTAAGATTTCTACCTTTCAGGGTTAATAGAGTGCAGTTGTATACACCTATTTTTTGTTGGAAAGTTTAGATAATTCAAACAAATGTATTTTTTTGTCAACAGTGATAACATTTTACTATATTATTTATCGTGTTAATTCATAGGTATTGATAATATCTATCAAAAGAGACAGTTGTAGATGACATGATTTGATATATAAATATATTAAAATTGTTTTAGTAACATTATTAGCTACCAGATACATTTCTTCCTACCAAAATCAGACTGTACATGTGTAGCTGTATATTTTCATTGTGTATTTTCAATAGGGAATGTATGCACAATCTTCTTGTCACTATTGAGAGAAATAACATATTTGCTATATGTCCTATGCCTGCGCTTCTACCTGACCCCACTATAGTTAGTGTCAACATTTCACAAAGACTATACAAAGGTCAGCACACTATTGCACCAATAAAACATACAGTACATAATAAGCTGGTGTGCTTGGTTTCAGTTATAGAGCTGGCAACATAATTTATCTTCTTTTTCTGAGTTTGACATTTAAGTCTCAGAAAGAAACTCTTATTATATTTTTATTTGTAAAGTTGATGTTTACACCTTCAAAACACAGTCTTGTCTCGTCGGAGGCTCCTAATTATATAGGAGTAATCTTGCTTGGAGGTTTCCTGATGCACCTCCATCCTGCCATAGTAAAGTTTCTATCTCCTCATATTCTTGTCTTGAAGGGAGGCTCCTGATGATCTAGGAGTACTCCTTCTTGGAGGTGGCCATTTGCACCTCCGAACTGACCAAGTCTTGTATCCTTCCCCTCAACCTCATCCTCTTGTCCAGAGGAAGACCTCGAATGGTGGGCAGGAGACTCATCAGGAACAGGAAGTCATCGTCCTGTCTCTCCTTCCTCTCCTGCCTCATCAACTCCAGTTTCTCTCGCTCGATGGACACCAACGTCTCATCCAAGTCTCTCTTCAGGTCTCTGTGACCTTAAAAAACAACAAAATATAACTTGGATATTGACATATTGCTAGAATCGTATAATGATAGACAATGGGGTATTTTATGTTGCCAATGATATAATATGATGCAGTTATATGATTGGTATTATATAAATAATAATTTTATCAAAAATATATTCCTGTGTATGTTTTTCATGCTTCGCATCTTATTACACGTCCGGGATATCCGCAAGAACTGTTAAATTCAGAGGAAATATACCCTCATTTACGTGAAGAGGGGTATGGTGATTCCGACCCCAACAACCTCATCACCTGAAAACTATACTAGAGGATATTTACAACTTTGTCCACGTGATCACCGGTGGAGGTGGTAAAATGTTAAAATGCAATCTATCATAATTTAGAATAGTTAAGCCAGATTGCAAACCATGTAGTTCTTTATTATTTTATAAGAATATTTATTGGGCACTTTGTTTACTAATCCATAGAGCACAAATTTTTATCCCAAAAGAGCTCACAATGTGAAAAGTAAAGCAAATCGAGGTGTTTCCCTGTCTCTACCCCCTAACTCCACCATCCTAGTTTCATAGTCAAGACTGAGTGCAGCTCGATACCAAATACAAGGCGACACCTACCTAGACCAGAATGGAATGAGCCAGTTTCATATGTCTTTTGTTTGGTAGAACACTTGAGGCATACTAAGTCTATGAAATTGGCACAAATTCTCATAATATTACTAGTGCTTCCTAGCGGTGAGATATGGAAATAATTTTTAGGTTTCAACTAACCATGTGGAAATTCGCCCGTTTGCTGTGTTTTTTTTAAATATTGAACGTTCTTACCTGGGAAGTGGTCCTCCCCTTCCTCTTCCGCGTATTGGAGGTGCGTAAAGCTACCCCCGTGCTGAGGGTAGCCCATTGCCAATAGCTCAGCGGGGTTTTTCAGGTCTTCCTCCTCCTCTGGCGTGGAGGCAGCATCGAACTGAGGGGAGACATCGCAACTGTCAGCGTACCAGACCTCGACTTCACCTGGGATGAGACAGGTACGGTCATACACAGAAACGTATAGAGGAGTAAACTTGAGGAGAGTGGGTACAGGGTACATGTTACACAGGCAGACCAGACCAAACACTAACAGGCACATTTTATGTTTGGGAATTTTTTGATAAAAATTATTTTGTTTGGAAAATTATTTCTATTGGCAAGCAACTTTTCATTCTAAAATAAAAATTGTTAGGCGCCTTCTCTAGTATTTTCGTTGTTTTTCAAACATCAATGAAGTATTTATTGAAAGTGATTTAGGTTTTACTGAAAAACCGTTAAAACTTGAATTAATATGTTTGTATTTTTATTTAGATATGAAACTATTAGTAAAGCTCTCCAACAACGTTAATTAGAACAAAAGTTTGATAATTGAGGGGGTCAGGGCAAAAACATGATAACCTTCATAGATTTATATGGGATGTATTCACTGTTTTAACTTCTATGACATCCGTAAACGACCGGACGGCTCGCTGTGCTGACTACGTGACACCCTCTATCCGCAAAGTGTGGTACTATCTTAGCCAACACGCGTCGGCTGCTTGGTGCGTATAGCTCGCTTCCGGGATGATGCCATGGAGTGTGGAATCCATTTAGTCTAGCTATCTATCTATCCAAATTAAAAACATATTCGTCAATATTAGCAATCTGAGAGGTCTTGACTGACTGTAAAAAAGAATTTGTAGTTCAAGAGGTAAGCTACCAGAAATCGCTGTTTACTTTTTTTCCCCCTTCATATAATGAGGGTTATCATATTTTTGCCCCAATTCCTTCAATTAAACAACATAAATAGTTTTCCAATAGTGTTCAAACATTAATTCAAAATTAGCTTGAACACCCTTAAGATGGCAAATCTTGGGACACCCCAACATCAGAAGCTATTTTGAGAACGTTTTCACGGCTGTTAAGAGGATTTTTAGATATTTTGAATCGAGTATTTTTACACAGTTCACAAAACACTTCGCCTTTAAGCTCTTAACAAAGGATTAATTTTAACTTAGATTATGAGTGGATACAAATTACATTATGGACCTATAAATCAAAATTTGGGTGGGTACACTGTACCCCTTTACCCACCCTGTTCCTGTGCCACTGCTCTCTCGTACCTTTAATAATGTGATATAAAACCATTATATTAAGGTTCTGTTATTTGATTTGTGACGCCAGAGGACACGGAAATAGACATATGCAACCGAACAACCGACCAAGTAGGCTGGGATCATATTCATCTCCGGGTTTTAGATTATCGATTCATACTCAAGTTTTAAATTCGAGGTTTATATTCGGGTTTAAAATTAGATATTTAGGTTTCATTATTTGGGTCATAGATTCGGTATTCCTATTATGAATTCAGTATTTATAGATGAAATACAGGTAGGGATTTAAACCCTAAAAAACATGGATCCGAACAGATATTAAATATTGTGTTAATTAATAGGCTAACGTACCCATGTGTTGGTCCTGAAGTATAACACGATCCTTTAGATCAGTGGGTCGCACCTCTTTAGGCTAAATAAAGTTTATAGGAGTCGGTTATTAGCAATGGACCTTCCCTCACCCTAAAAACTATTATACTGAACATGTTCATATCCAGAATTTTTTCAGGAGGTTCAAAACTTAAATAATATTTTACCATCGCGTCTTACTACCTGTTCAGGTTATGATAATTACTATAATGGGGTAGGGATTAGGAAGGAAGTATTTTTTAGAGGTAATTTACCCGCATTTACGTGGTAGGAGGATGGGAAAACATTTAGGGAAAACCACCCTTAGTATACTCAACCAGGATTCGAAACCCGATCTCCACATCATCAGCAGGCCAGTCTAGCACGAGACGCCTTAGACCATTCGGCCACTGAAGCGGGTTTAAAGATGATATTTTTACCACCACGTATTACGAACCATTCGGGTTATATGCTTATGTAGGTTTATTAATTATTACGCTAATGGGTAAGGGATGAATAAGATTGAATTTAGAGGAAGTGTATACACATTTACGTGAAGAGAGTGTAAAACCATCTATGAAAAAAGCCTCTGTACACCTAACCAGGATCGAATCACGATCTCCTCATCACCGGTAGTCTAGTTCATTGTGAGAGTAGCGCCTTATACCATGCGGTCACCGAAGCGGGTTGAAAGAAAATTAAATAGCTTATTGTTAAAGGGTGTTAATACAACTACAGTAAAGTAAAGTACAGTAAAGGGTGTTAAAATAAAACTACAGTATTTAAAATACATTAACTATAATAGATGTAGTAAGACGTGGGGCAAAAAAAAAAAACTTTAGTTGAAAATTACTCCTAAACATGGGGCTTTTAACTCTATTATTTAATAATTGGATATGAATTTATTTAAGTAAGTTATATTAAACCTTATTATGTTTTAAACAAATAAATGGTACAATTATTGTTATTAGCACCGCGTCTTACTACCCGTTCGGGTTATACGCTCTTACGCTAATGTGTAATGGTAGGGTGATTGTGAGATGAAATGGAGGACCTACAGTTTAACGTGGAATCTGAACCACGGTGGAGGCCTGGCATTCCCCACATTCACAAGATATAATTGGTACGTCTGCACGGACTTTCTGGCTCTATTGTTTAAAAATGGAGATAGTTACTCAAAACTTGTAATATATGTGAAATGAAATAACATACATTAAATTAATGTCCTCATTTGTATGTATGGATCAATAAAAAAGATCGATATTGGGTCCACAAGGGTCAACACTTCATATTAAAATTTCGACTTCCGAATACATTTTCAATATTTTATTTGGTGATGCACATCTTCAGGTCATCGCATTACCATTAAATTCCTCAATTTATAAATTTTGACCATATAAAAAATGTAAATATTGACTATTGAGTCTAAAATGGAGATAGATAATTGTTGTACAAACATTTCTCCTAAGAGGTTTAAGGAAAAATAACATAAATTTTTTGAGAGGCTTACTCATATTTATTTACTCTATGGCAGTGGAGAATTGTTTCGTTAAGATTTAAGTAGTATCTCTTTACAACTAAAACTCACAAAATTATATTAATATATTTGCCAATATCTCAAAAACTGTTGATTTTATAAAAATATATTTCATATAAAACATTTTTATTTTTAATAGTACTAAAATGTTGCAATAATCTATTTATTATTATTATTATTATTATTATTATTATTATTATTAGCACCGCGTCTTACTACCCGTTCGGGTTATACGCACTTAAGCTAATGTGTAATGGTAGGGTGATTGTGAGATGAAATGAAGGACCTACAGTTTAACGTGGAATCCGAACCACGGTGGAGGCCTGGCATTCCCCACATTCACAAGATGTCTTGTCAGAGGTGAAGGAAGGGTTTGGAAATCAGATATTTATTATCTCAAATATTTATGGAGGTACGGAAGTTTCCGCTTCTCTAAAGTACCCTAAAAGGAATTTTTCATAGGAAAATGTAAATTGCCAGTTTATTTATAATCTTAATCAATGCTTAGATACGAGTTTTAATCAAAATCGTTAGAGCCGATTTTGGAAAAATTGATTTTTTCCCTTTTTGCTTTTTATTAATCTGCTCTTAATTATAGGGTTAAACAGACACACAGATAGACAGCATTGCAAAAACCACTTTTTAGGGTTCGGGGGGTAAGAGACGTCTACATCCATAAACATTTAGTGTTCGAAAAGTTAAAAAATATATTTATATATATTTTCGTATAACATGAAAGGCATTGGTTTTATAAAAATATGTTTTGAATAAAATATTTGTATTATAAATATATCTACATATTTGCAATGATAAGTAATTTCATATCTCAAATAGTTTCGGAGAGATGATAATTTACGCATCAGACCGGAGCCCTTAAATTAATTTTGCTGAAATATTGAGAATAGCCATTTTATCATAAATATTTATAAATGTTTTGAAATAAAATTTATTCAAAATCGTTAGAGCTGATTTTGAGAAAATCGACTTTTTCTATATTCGCCCTTCAGTAACTACCCTTAATTTTAGGGTTAGATATCCAATTCTAAAAACTCCTCGGGGCAACCCTTTGAAAACCCTAGATAACAAGTTTTAGTCCTATCGGTAAAACAGTTTAGGCTCTAGTCGGAGGTACAGACAGCCAGACAGACGGAAATTCAAAAACCACCTTTTCAGATTCCAGGGGGTCATGAAACGTCAAGATTTATCAAAATCTCGAGTTCGATTTTTTGACGATCACAATACTTTTTCTGCCTGTAAGGTAGCGAGAAACTAAAAATATATAGAAATTTTGCATTTTTACTACTTATTTAATACTTTTTAATTTACTGGAAAGATTCACTATTATAAAAATAGTTATGTTAAATTTGTTACTCTCACTCTTGCATAGCCTTAACGTGCTAATGTTAAGAGTCCCGGCTTCATGTGTCTTTTACAAATATATTTAATACAGTTAAAATAAAGCCCTTTGAACGGCTGCCATCTCTACCAAAAACAATCTCCATTAATGATTTCTTAAATGTTTAAATAACTTTAAAAAAAATCCTATTTACAAATTCTCCTAAAAAAAAAGTCAGAAATATTATTTTATTTCTTGAACGTAATATATGTATATGAAAAAATAAAGTTAGAAATTTTACAAAGGTGTTAGAAAGTATAATACTGTATAGTTGAAACAAAAACCATGTTACCTTTGAAAATTATTGTTGCCAGATTGTTTTAATTAATATTACTTATTATATCAGTATTCAAAGAATAATAACTATTCATATCATTTTTTATTATTATAATACATCGTTTGGAGGAGGAAAGTAGGGATAGAAAAAAACCTAAACTACTTCCCCTCTCCAATTAAATATGGCTGTAACTGAGCTCTTTCTCCCTGTTGTAAAGTTGACGGATAATCCTAGAATTAAGTTGCGGTAAGTCGCTAATAGACATCAGTACACACAACGGTGGTCATGAGGTATAAGGTATTTGTCTCGCAATATATTACTTTAGATTGTTGGTGAGAAGAGAGGACGAGGTTCGAAATTCGACCAGGTGAATTGAGGGAGTGTTTATTCATACATGATGTATCACTGTGGTTTTCCCAGCCCCTCTACACGCTTATGAGGGTGCATTTCCTCTAAGCTTCAGGTATCTTCCTCATTCCTACCCAATATATTTAGCCTGTAATAACCATGGCACTACCCGCATCGGGTGGGTACGCGTATCAAGGTGTCAGGTTCGTCTAGTTTAGTTATCCAGTCACGGCGAAATCGGGGTTTGAATCCAGAATGTACTGTGAGTGTTTTTAAAATGATTTCCCAATCACTCTAATAGAAAATGTGACCCTCCTTGGTGGCGTAGTTAGCTAACGCACTAGTATCGTGTTGAGCTAGACTGCTGAGGACGATCGAGGTTCAAATAGCGCTCGGGTGAACTGAGGATGGTTTTTCCTAAATGGTTTTCCACTCTACCTCCACGCAAATACGGGTTCACTTTCTCTCGATCCAACCTACCCAATTCTTAGCCCATTAGTTTAATTATTACTTAAGCATATAGCCCAAACGGGTAGTAAGACATGATGCTAAAAAATGTGGTTACATTTCCTCTAAATTATACCTTCTTCATCTGTACCTCATTCGCCTAATTAAAATGTGTGTAGCTAGGACAGGTAGTAAGCCTAGGTGTAAAAAAATAACATTTGAAATTGTAAAACTTTGCAAGGACAACCACCTTTCTTTTCAAGTTCGCAACAGAGAGATGATTACTAAGCAAAGTATCAAACCGAGTTTTAATTCGCGGTCGACCGTGACATTTTTAACTGCTTAAAAACAATGAGTATTTAAAGCCCGGAAATACTGAACCTAAAACAATGTAAGCTCAACAAGTCAAAGTTGAATAATATATATCTAGAAACTAGATCTGTTTGAATCCAATATTTACAATTGGAATCCAATTTAATATTTTCCTAACATCTCGAATTAATTACGAAACAAATTTCATTAGTTTGGAAATTTTCAGATCTATTATTATATTATTAAAAACAATTCAAATTGAATCAAAATCGAATATTTTTAAGCGAAAACCCTTTATACAATATTTTATAGTTTTTTAAAAAATAAAATATTATTCAAAATGATGTATTTGAAAGCGAGTTCAATAAAAAAAAGTTAATTTAAAAATTAAGATGTGGCAGAAGGAGGCGCGAGTAATTTTACAGTTCTTATAGCATTACATTTTTTTGGCCAAAACAAATCAAATATTTCTCCAGTAGCAACATAGAGTTTAGTTTTCTGCACATGCTCATATCAACAGATCTTGAATATATTTCAAGGATGTCCTGGAATTTAGTCAAAACTTTTTAAATAAAGAAAGTTTTGACAAAATTCTAGGACACCCTTGACAGATATTCAAGATCTGTTAATATGAGCATGCGCAGAAAACCAAACTCTATGTTGCTACTGGAGAAATATTTGATTTGTTTTTGCCAACAAATTTCCATTCTATAAAAACTGTAAAGTGCTTTGGCTTCATTCGGCCACACCTTTAAGAGATTACCGACAGTATAAAATGCCCATGGTTCTAAGTTCTTGTCAGGCCACATGACTTATAAAATAGGTGAATGAAATTGGTTGATTATGTTGTATTTATATTACTTTCTATTAAAAACTATGTTATTTTAAAAGAATACTTTTAGATTCAAATTTTAAATTATTTTCCATTAAATCTGAAGCTGAAATGGATTTGGAATTTCAAATCTTTTAAATCTTAAGTTTAGATGAATTAGGATTCATATCCGAAATTTTGGAACTTCACACATTCACATTTAATTGCACTGATGGGGTAGGGATGAGGAAAGTAGAATTTTGGAGGAAATTGGCCCGCATTTAGGAAAACCACTCTCAGTAGACAAGACCGGGATTCTAACACCGCTCTCCACATCACCAGCAGATCAATCTACCACAATAGTAACGCCTTAGACTATTCGACCAATGAAGCGGGTAACATTGATATTAGTCAACACAAATGCATAGAATTGACTAAAGAGTAAAGATTGTTAAAAGCATGAAAATAACACCTAAAAATCTTAAATGACTAAAAATAACTAAAACAACTACCTATAAAATACGAATTTCCATAACTAGGGGATCATGAACATAGTTGATGTACACATGAGGACTGTCTGTGACGAACATAAAAAAACATGTCATCAAAATCTTAAACAGTAATGATGGTATCAATCAAAAGTGACAGCTGTAAGATATTTTACATGATTTGACTTATGAATATATGAACGTAGTTTTAATAGCTCTTGAAAATATCAAATGGTATCCCCCCCCCCCCA
>CABFVZ010001726.1:0-16644 GCA_902151445.1 Timema monikensis | reverse complement strand
AAAAAAAAAAAAAAAAAAAAAAAAAAAAAGTATTCGCATCAGTAGTCGAACGGTCTAAAGGTGTCAGTCTCACAATATTTATTTATCAGTGAGTGGTATTTTAAGTGCACTTTCGGAACCAACTGATTATATCAGCACACGACTTAAAACATAAATTAATTTTAGAACAAACACCGTACCCAGTCCTCTTACCGTTAAATTAATAACTGCGAAATTCACCAAAAATTAATTTTCAGAAATGCTGTGATTCTAACCCGGTACCTTTAGCTCAGTAGACAGAGGCACTATTGAGCTAACAACTGGACCAAGGTGTCAGACCTTTCTAACGAACAAAGGATTGTATCGAAGGTGACGGGAGGCTGGGATTATGCTTGACCGAGTAAACTGAGTTGTTTAAAAAAAAATAGTTTTACCACTTTTAATCAAAGAAAATAGGGATACATTTCCTATAAACTCTATCTTTCTCATCCTAAAGCTATTAGTGTAAATTGAGGATAGCTCAAATGGGTAATAATAGATGATACTGAATAAAATAGCTCTTATTTTATCGTAGGTGCATCAAAGGAAGAATTTGTTTCATTTAATGCAACACCGGTTTAATGGAGTAGTCTAAGGAAAGGGTTGATTAGAGTAATTTAGAATAAATGCGCCCGGCTTAGCATAGAGAAAGGATGGGGAAACCTTTGAGCTAAGTTTTCACGTGGAATAATACCCCCACCTTCACCAGTTTGAGATTAAAACCTTAGCCCTCCCGTCACCAGTCAATTCCTAGAATGACTCCCATACGACCTTAGACGCGGGTTATTATTTTAGTGCTCCAAGTCTTACCACCCATCCTGGCTATCCCCATATTTACTCTAATAGGATTAGGGACGAGAAAGGTAGAATTTAGAGGAAATGTTCCCGCATTTACACGTGAGCAGAGTTTAGAAACCATTTAAGAAGAGGAAAAATCTCTCGACACCTGAACATGATTCAAAAACCCGACTCACACGTCATCGGTCAAACATGTAATGATTTTGGTTTGGATCAATCTAAAATATATAAAAAGTCATGGATGAAGGTAATTTTTCTTTAAAGTAACATATGTATAGTATCCTTTTATGATTCATCCATGAAGAAACACGCGCTTCTCAGAAATAATGTGAAAAGGATTTCACCACTAAAATATATTTTTCTATACCATATTTCCTGTTAAAAGAACAACTGCGCCGCAGTATTTGGTAAAGACGCCACTTCTCTATACCAATAAGAAGCTAGCCTTCACAACACCGGTCGCCAGGACTCTTTCTATTAGTTAGGGTTTACACTGTTGACGAGGGGAGAAAGATGCAAGGGGTATGTCATATATAAGCCCTTGTGCGTATGTTTAAGGCATCCCCGCATACGCACAAGTCAGTCAGAGCCACATACTGGTAGTCACAGTCCAACACAGTATAAAATAACTTACATTAATATCACAAGTGTGCATTAATATAAAGCATTTAATTGGAGTTTGTATAAGTGATTAACAGATGTCATTTAAATAAACCGTGTGTGAATAAACAGCCATCAAAAGTTCTCTTTCTTACATTAATTATATCGATTTAATTAGTGCTCGACCACGGAGCTATAGACACCTGGTTAATCGGTATATTTTCCGTACAGTGATGATAGGCGCTCGACCACGGAGCTATAGACAACCTAAACATCGTCACAGCATTATTATATCTGGGAATTAATATAATAATATTTAGCACCGCGTCTTACTACCCGTTCGGGTTATACGCTTTAAGTACTAATTACGCTAATGGATTAGGAATTGGGAAGGTTGAATTAGAGGAAGTGAACCCGCATTTGCGTGGAGGGAGAGTGGAAATCCACCCCAGTTCACCCGACACAGATTTGAACCTCGATCTCCCCGTCCTCAGCAGTCGAGCTCAACACGACAAGCGCGTTAGCCAACTACGCCACCGAGGCGGGTATATATCTGGGAATTAATCCGTAGGGTTTCAATCGACGCCCAATGCGGGGCGATTAATTCAATAGTGCTACAAACAAAACAAGGCGAGACGTAAGTTCTTATGCCTTTGTTCGCTTTGCCACTTCAGTAGCGAAGTCATGGATATGTTAAAATTACAAAATTTTGATTGGAAGATTTTTTTTAGTTTAAGAATCACTTAAACTTTTTTAATTAATTTATTCGTCAAGTCATGTGACCTGAAGTCATCACTTTTCCTATATTATATAAATACATAATAGATAACATTAATAATGAGATAATTTGTAATAGAATTCAATTTATGGTAAAGTTGTACAATTTGTTTTAATTTAGCATAAAAAACATAGATATATTCTGTAATATAAAGGCACTATAATTTGATTCATATATGAAAAGATTGGTAATAATAATTACAAGCTATGATATCTTATAAAAACCAAATTGCATTAAAACAATTTTATGATGGGCTGATGTAATCATACATATATTACGTGTTTGGTATTATATTGGGAAATAAACAGAATTAGTTGTGAAAGTTTTGAAAATATATCAAACGAAAGAAGATATGCAAAAATTGAATTCCCTCCTTATCTGTAATTCCCTGTTCCTTGGATACTGGTGCAATCCCTGCAACGTTTTTAGAGCTTCGACATGTTTCGATGCTATGACGGCATCATCCTCTGGTCTAATGAAAAAAAGAAAACACACCAAATTTCGAAGCTCTAAAAACGTTGCAGGGATTGCAGCAATATCCAAAGAACAGGGAATTACAGATAAGGAGGGAATTCCATTGTCACATATCTTCTTTCATTTTATATATTTTCAAAACTCTCACAACTAGTTCTGTTTAATTCCCAATATAACACAAGACACGTAATAAATGTATGATTACATCAGCCCATCATGACATTGTTTTAATGCAATTTGACTCAAAAGTTCACAATTTTCAATGTGTATTAAACTTTTTAGACGTTTGTTATAATTTCAATGATTGTATCATATTTGTTTTTATAAGATATCATAATTTGTAATTATTATTACCAATCTTTTCATATATGAATCAAATTATAGTGCCTATATTATTATATTACATAATATCTCTATTTTTTATGCTAAATTAAAACAAATTGTACATCTTTACCAAAAATTGAATTCTATTACAAATAATCTTAATCGTTCCTTATTACACTATTAAAATGTTTTTCAAAAATTAATAATAAGGTCAAATATCATCAATCTTGACCGAAAATAAAGTTAGTATTTTCTAAAAATATTTTACTATCAGAATCAATCTATATCCTACTTGTCTCATCAACTTATAACTGTTGGCTCACTTTAGTATAGGTACTTTGATTTTTATAAAATACAAGTTCACATTTTTTTTTTATTTTTTTTGCAATCAACATTGATAAAATGTTAATTTATTAGTTGTGATATTTTATACAACAAAAGTAACAGCCGCAGGTAGGAACATGACGTATGAATATGTGAAAGTAAATCTAGTAGCTTCTTCTAGCTGTTGGAAGATACTGTTTGTCCATTTGTTCGAAAATTGAGGTATATCAACGACAATCGATGGTATCCCTTTCTTGGAGGTTAGCTTGCGTGACGTCACGATTTAGATTACAGGTCTCAAGGGCGCGTTCACGCACTCCCGTGGGATACTGATTGTTGAGCGACGGGACTCGAGTTTGAATCCAAGGGAGAGGGCGTGATAAATAATTTACCGCGAGGGTATGAGTTTGACATTTTCCTCCGGGCATAGTAAATTCCAACATCCACACGACCAGAGGCATCAGGACCATTATTTTTAGTATCTGTTCAGTTTATACGCATATTTACTCACTAAGCTAATGAGTTACGGATGGGAAGGTTGAGTTTATAGGAGGTGACCCGTATTTTCGTGGAGGGAGAGTGTAAAAACCATTTAGGAAAAACCACCCTCAGGACACCTGACTTGGATTCGAACCCCGATCTCCCCATCATCGGGAGTCTATTCTAGTGAGTAAGTGGCACCTTAGACCACATGGCCGCCGAAGCAGATGTTAAAACAATATAGTGTTTATTCTCCCCCTTGCATGTGTGGCCACATGGTATAGGGCACCAGGCTCAGCATAAATTAGATTTCCCGTGACAGGTTTGAATCTCGTATCCTCCTTGGCTCAGTCGGTAACGCATCTACTGAACTAAGGATCCAGGGTTCGATTCCTGGCATGGCCATAACATTTATTATAGATGAAAATGGGGTTTCCCGTTTACTAGGGATGACTGGGTGTTGTGTATGTTCTATAATCAAGTTAGTTTGTAAGACGTGTGCTGATAAAATAGGTCTGTATAAAACAAATGCACTTAGGTTGGTTTGCCGCTAGTGATTCAACCCGTGGTCTGACCATTCCTCTTCCCACTGATGCGGGTACATTTTCTCTAAGTTATCCTACAAATACCTTCCACTTAAATAAAGTCGTTAACAACCTTGAAAGTGATATTACTAATTTAATAATATGTATAATTGTTGTAATAGGGGTCTTTCTTTTTACAGTGATAGTGTGTTGGAGCTTATTTATTTTTTAAAGGTTAAGTTAGTTTGTAAGTCATGTATTGATAAAAAAAATCCATTAGCCCAAAAATTGCATTTTAAATACCACCAATAAAAATATTTCCAAGAATTTACGTTAAGACACGCATCGATGGGCAAGCGTCAAACCCATCAAGCCTGGTTTTCCGTCCACAGGGAGGTCGGGGCTCGAATCCCAGCAGAGTTCACTAAAGGTGTTTTATCATATATGGTCTCTTATCCTACCTCTATGGAAATGCAGGTATAATTTATAAGAAATCTACCTTACTCATCAGTTTTGTCAACTGTAGCTAGTCCGGACGGTTAGTAAGATGCCACGAATTGAAGAAAAAACACCTAGGTGAACGGGTTTTAAAAAGCTTCACCGTCATTTAACTGATAGAGGTTGTAAAACCAAAGTGAGTTAAGAGTTTAAAAAAAATCCTAAAATCCATTTTTAAGACAAAATTGGACCTCCCAAGGTCAGCGTCCGTGCTGGTAAACTAGACATGATAACTTTTTGTACTGTTAATTTGAAAATAATGATAATTAACGTCTTAGTTAATGGGCTGGGGATAAAAGTGGGTTAAAAGAAATGTATCCACATTCGCGAGGAGGAACAGTGGGATCTATTTAAGAACAGCCTACGATCCTGACACCTCAGAAACTTTCATAACCTTTAACAAAATATAAATTCAGGGTCACCAACCTTGAGAAAAGGCCCAGCAATGGCACACTCTGTCGAGAGTGACAAAAGAAAAAGTTTGGCGTATGAATAAATGAAAATAAATTCACTCAATAGTTACGTAAGAGTCTTTCCATAACAAACTTTTTTTCGTGACCAACCTTGAAGACCAAACATGCTGCCGAGCTCCGCCCACAGTCTCGATGCGACGACCCTCGAGTGGTAGTTAATGTCCTTCTGGTCCCAAAGCGGTGGCCTCTTTCTCACCTCTTTGATGAACTTGCTGGTGTCCATCCCTGGCCAAGAGACACACACTGTTTTGTCTCGCTGGAAATGAGAGAGAGAGAGAGAGGTTTCTCGCCAAAACAATATTACTATCGGCGATATACGAACCAAGGACACTTTTCTTGTAGTGGTGTGTGTGGCTCTCTTCTAAATAACAAAACGATCGTCAGTAAGATATGAACCAAAGAAGACTTTCAAGCAGTACCATCATGCTCGTGGATCTCTTCTAAACCACCATATGGTCATCAGTCAGGTACTAACCAAGGACACCTTTCTTACACTAATATTCTTCAAAACCAAAATATGACCGTTAGTGATATACGAATTAAGAACCCCTTTCTTGAAATGACGATTGGGGCTCTATTCTAAACCACAATATGACCGTCAGTCAGATACGAACCAAGAACACCTTGTTACATTGACATTCTTCAAATCAACAATATGACCGTTAGTGATACACGAACCAAGGACACCTTTCTTAGAATTACAACAGGGTTGCGGATCACTCACTTATTAACAACAAAACAACCGTTAGTGATAGACGAATCATGGGCGCCTTCATTACGTTGATAGTTGACACTCTTTAAAACAGCAATATCGCCGTAAGCTATATACGATCCATGGGCATCTTCCTTACACTAACACTCTTCAAAACAATATGGCCGTCAGTTAGATACAAACCAAAGACATCCTCCTTACACTGACGCCCTTCAAATCAACGCTAATACCGTTAGATATAAACGAACTAAAGACGCCTTCACTCTGGTTGGTCATCAACGCCACTCCGAAGCACAACACTTTAAACTACCGTTTCACAAGCTAGCTCACTCGCTTCTCTCATTGTTGTACGGCAGTCACTATGCTACACGCGCGGAAGAAGCAACGTTGCTAGCGTGCAAGAAGGGGGGGCTGGCAACACCGCTAGAGAGAAAAAAAAAGGCCTTCGCGTGCAAGCGAGAAGCGATTGGGTCAGGGAAAAGGGAGGGGAGAGTTTGAGCGTGCAAAGCACGGGGACTGGAATCGCTCGTGCGTGTTTGCTTGTATGCGTGATCTACGTGTTTTTTTTTAAATATTATCTTTTATTTTTGTTACTGTGGTATATCCGTGGAACTAAAACATCTATTTTAAAAAAAACTGTATGCATCCATTATCATTAATATTATTATTATTATTTCAAGGTATAGTATTTATTTGTTGTATTATCTGATGCAAGAAAAGGATATTCGCCAGCTGGAAAGAGCCTAAAATGAAATCCGAGGGAACTCATTAATTTGTGTCGCCATAAGCATCTGTTAGAATATTAAAAAAAAAAGGAGAAAAAAGTAGCCAACAATAAACAAAACGTAACACATATTTACCTTAAGGCTGTCAAAATACACAATGGCTTGGCATATTTCACCCCCGGAATGAATGCGGCACAAGTCAAAATCTATCATTTTTCAAGAGGATCTACCAAAGAAAATAAATATCGATCTGTAGTAAATGAATGCAATACATATACTTTTAAGATGTGTATGGCTGTTTCAAATGCTGACAGTAGGGATTAATAGGCCTACTAGTTCACAACTCATACAGGATCAAAATTTACCTATACTTTTACTTGTGACAATTTTTGTTAACCTCAAAATTTGTCTTAGTATTTATTTGTCGTATTATAACATGACTAAAATAGCAGGAATAAAAAAATATTCTGGAATAGCATTTAAGATGAAAAGAGTAATAAGAATAATTATTAAAGAAAGGAATGAGTAAACATTTGGTACAAAAATAAGACTTTGTGTGTGTGTTTAATCATTAGATAGATTTGTCGTTCAACAAAATAAATTAATTATTACCAAAAGAGTTTTAAAAAATCTCAGTAATACTTAAAAATATAAATGTGTTAATTCAGCTTATATTATTGGTCTTATTTGGATCAACAAGTCTGTTTATGTATGTGTGCTATAGATTACAATTCTCCGGTAAATTTTCCGTGGTGGTGACTTGCACCCTAACAAGTGAAAAAGCTGGGTTGAGGGCAGCGTGTACATGGCCATCAACCTCTGATACGGTGTTGGAAGACGAGTTGTTAGGGGCAGGNGGGATTTGTTAGTAAATAATTAAGGCAACCTTAAAATTATTTTAACTATCTCAATGATGAACCACAAACTTAAAATAAAATTCCTACAAATAATAGCAACTAAAGACGAAAAATTTTCTGTGAAATTTTATGATCATATAATCCTAGGGGGAGGCGATACATTCGCTTTTGATTATACACATTCAACCAACAAGCCTTGTAGTCGATACGTGAGTGAAAGAATAGAACTGGAATCGCTGTTATTGATGTATTTTAAGTCATTTGACAGTAGTTCAGGTGTTAACTTCCTTAAGGTGGCAATGTAGGGGAGGCGAGAAAAGATCAGTGTTTTAAGCAAAACTTTATTTTTGACAAATTAAATCAAATAGTGCTCCAGTATAAACATAGAGATTAATTTTCTTTGCATGATAACATCAACAGTTCTTGAATATCTGTCTAGAGCAAGAGCATTAGATAACAAATTTTTCAAATTCATAGAAAAAGTTATCAACAAATTCCAGGAAAACCTTGATGGATATTCAAGAACTGTTAATATTACCATGTGAAGAAAATTAAACTCTATGTTTCTACTGGAAAAAAATTTGATTTATTTAGACCAAAAATATGTTTTGATACAAAAAAAACTGCAAAAACACCTAATTTTTCCCGCTTGCCCTAAAAGAAATAATTTAACTGAAGGTGGCTTTTAAATCTGGAAAATCTCTATGGGATTCGTTCCATTTAAATATTTGGAATTATCAACAGATTTATTTTTTCGATTAACTATCTTTCAAAACGGAAAATATTTCAGAAAAAATCAAAGGGAATTCTCTATTTCACATCTCAAGAGCGTGTGCACGCTGGCTTGATTGTAGCTGTACAATGTGGCTGTTTAATTTGCACGAATGGATCAATACCTCTTTGAATTCCGTCTCTGTATATGATAAATTGAAAAAACTAGCTTTTTTTTTCTTCTAATAACTACTTTTATGTCGCCAATTTTTACGTTTTCATTACTCGTTGATTTTTATAAATTGCTCCCAAAAGGGTCAGAAAGGCGTTTAAGGTCAGATAAATCTCCATACACCATTTCTGCTACCCGGTGAATTTTTTTTTAATGTTTGGATAAAATTATTAATAGCACCGCGTCTTACTACCCGTTCGGGTTATACGTACTTATGCTAATGTGTAATGGTAGGGTGATTGTGATATGAAATGGAGGACCTACAGTTTAACGCGGAATCCGAACCACGGTGGAGGCCTGACATTCCCCACATTCACAAGATGTCTTGACAGAGGTGAAGGAAGGGTTTGGTAATCAAATAAATCTGTGCCGGTACCGAGGATTGAACCCCGGACCCCCTCACAGAAGTCTGACACTTTACCCCTAGACCACCAGGTCACCGTTTGGATAAGAGAAATTAACTTTAACGGTACGTAGATTGCCCCTAATTTCAGTGATTTTCCTACATACTTTTCAATAACAAATTGGAAGGTATTCCCCTTATTTTGGGAATGACTTAG
Organism: Timema monikensis; assembly: GCA_902151445.1. NCBI lineage: Eukaryota > Metazoa > Arthropoda > Insecta > Phasmatodea > Timematidae > Timema > Timema monikensis. The sequence continues at coordinate 7,556 of CABFVZ010001726.1, read as the reverse complement.
AGTCAGGAATATATGGGCTGTGGATGTTAACTTTTAATTAAAATTACAATGACAAACATACTTGTTATTCTATTTATCGTAACAATTTTTTCATCCGCTTTGGTGGCCACATGTTCTAAGGCACTACTCTTGCCCTATATTAAACTGCTGATGATGGGAAGATCGTGGTTCAATCCCGGTCGGGTGTGCTGAGGGTGGTTTTTTCCTAAATGGCTTTTCACGCTCGCTCGACGAGAATACGGGTGCACTTCATCTAAATTAAACCTTCTTCATTCCTAACACATTAACGAAATTAATACATAATCGTATAACCCGTATGGTTCTAAAACAAATTATCCTAATAAAATACTATTTCCAGGTGTTCGTCCTCATTTTGGCCCCGAATTTGCTGTCTCTGATAAATACTTGAATGAAAATGCAAGTGAATATTTCATTTGATCCTTAGTTGCCTTTTCCTTTATGCAAACAAAAAAATTCCACTCGATCTTTATTGAATTCGCCACTAATAAAATTATAGATGTACAATTTATAATAATAATAATAATAATAATAATAATAATAAATGGCATAATATGATCGTTCATACTTTCTCAAACAAATTTTTTAGTCCCGAATTTTACCACCTGTTCACTTCTCATATATTATAATTATTATGATTAGGAAATATACTAATTTGTGAAACACTCTTCAAATATAAATTTTGAACAAAATTACTCTAGCCCTTTTAAAAATATATATAATTTTCATGAATAAGTCTCCAGTAAACTAATTTCGAATTTAGAAAAAACAATATTTGTTCTTATTTATCATATAAAAAACTACCCAATTACACATGTTCAGCCAAATTGTTAAAGCGATTTCCAAGATAATTCAAATTTCCAAAAATTAACTATCATTAAACTACCCTTACATCAATTTGTCCTTGAAAAACTAGTAGGCATATCGTATACTTTATTATTTACGATACAAACTTTCAGCAGATATCGATTTTGAAATAAAAATAATCATTAAATCCATTTTTGACAACTCTCAAATCTTCACAAATCAGTCAACTTGTAAAGTTTATTTATCCTCATTTTTGGCATTTAGATACCTGTGTGATACACAGCTCACAATAATATGTTTTAGCTACAAATAATTAAATATCGTATTATGGCATTACATATGTGAAAATACCAAAGAAGTTTCATATTATAAGGCACTAACACACTATTTCATAATTTGTAAACAGATTAGGCAATAAAGCAAGAAGGTATGAAGACAATTCCAAATAGCTTTAAAAGCATGGAGTCGAAATAGTGAAAAAAGAGAAGAAAGGGGAAGCGGAAACTGAGTTAAAAGAAAAACCTTTTTAAGTAAAGCTTGAATTGAAATTTTCCATGTATGTAGAGTCCAAACCAATCCACTCCAATAACAAAATAAATGTCAAGTATTTACCAACTAAGGAAGGAGGCTGGTGAAATGCATGGTTTCAAAATTCCCAAAACTAAGGAATAAATTACCTTTCAATGTGGTAGAAGATTTAAATTTGTCAGGTGGGTATAAGGACCATCCCAAGGAACCATTAAGGTCTAATCTTAAATTTCAAAATTAAAAATCAGAGAAAGAGGGTCCCTCGAGGTTTCCAAAATTAATATAAAAACTATTTTTATTGTAATTATATTACGTTCTACATTTAAGTCAATAGATCTCCCCGGAGAACCGAATTACATCTGAACATATCGAACTTCAAAATTGGAGTCCGGGAAATCGATGAGCTCGAGTTTGATACAACTTGTAGAGGATTGTTAAAAATGTAAAATTAGTTAGTTTCAATATTGGATAACGTTTTATTATAATAAAATTGTATTTTTTCCCCAATTTATTTTCTTTTACTAAACTGTTAGCCAATTTTTTTTTGTTTGTTTTTTGCGTCAAAGTTTCAAGAATTTCAATTTTTAATGATTTCAAGATTTTCCCAGGCATATTCAAACTTTGTGGACTTTATTAGAGTATTTTTCCGGGAAAAAAACGAACTTACCAACTTGAAAGCATTTTCCTAGGGGAAAATTAAACCTTATCCCGCTAACATCTGACTCGAAGCTTTTTACTTAAATAACCAACTATATACCAATTTTGAAGGAAAATTAGACCATATTTTGCTGCTACCTGGCTCTAAAACCATTTTCGAAGTAGCCTAAATCTGTGATTGATATACTATTCTTCTTCTTTTTTTTTGACCTTATCATGCCACCGTCTGACTCCAAACAACTTATTTACAAAAGTAAATTTGATATTATCGTGTTACCACTTGACTCCACTTTTCCAAAGAAATTTTGACCTTAGCTAACTCTAGAAAGTCTTATTAGGTAAATTTGAACTTAGCCAATTCTAGAACATGTTCTAAGTAAAACTTGGACTTAGCCAGCTATGTATAACATTTTTCTAAGAAGATTCTAACTTACCAACTGACGCTAAACAATTTTTAAAGGACAATTTTACCTTATCTTGCTACCACTTGACTATAAAGCATTTCCAAAGAAAAATTGAAACGTAGACAATTGTAAAACCAATATATATCATAGTATCATACTATATTATATTATTTTCAGAAAGAAAATTTGACCTTATCTGGCTAGCACATGATTTTAGACGATTTTCCAGGATACATTTGAACTTAATAGGCTCCTTAACATTTCCAGCGGAAAATTCATCTCTCTAGCTCTAGACCATTGCACGAGATAAATTCGAACCTTGTCGACTCTATAACATTTTTCGAAGAAGTCTCGAACTTATCCAAATGTATATCATATCCTGAGAAAAATTCGACCTTATTTTGCTACCACTTGACTCTAGGCAATTTTCCTGGAGAAGTTCAAACTTTGTCAACTATATACTGTCTTCTGAGATAACTTCGATATCAACGTCAATCAACATACTGTGCGAGAATAAGTCGAAAATGAACCATTTATGATGCCATCTTGCTGACATCATTGCTGGGATTGGCATGGACTATACAATCGTAAATGATGAGACAGATGACTTTAGTATAGGCGGTGATATTTTCTTCCGTCTCGAACGTTAAACGAGATGTTATCATAGCGTCCTTGAGAGTATCTTAGTTGAGGTAGATTTTAGCCACTCATAGGCAATAACTATCGAACATAGATCTATCCAAAGATGTATTGTTACGTCCTGACTGAAGAGCGAAAATGATGTAACGAAGTTTTTCCGGCAAAGTTAAAGTTTCGACATCCAGCTGTGTTGCATGGAAGCAGGCTCAGACAGAGACTACCATTATGTCGTAGAGTTTTTCATTGATCTGGGTAGTGAAACATTGCACGTTCATAAGAGATGTTCGAAGTGTTTACCATTATATTCACAACACAATTCAGCCCTCTTGCACCGCGAATCTAGTGTTCGTTGGAAGATGTGCGACATAATCCGGATCGAATTTCCTGCAGCCACAACTGCATTCCATAAATGTTCTTTCATGTTGTGCCGTTGACAGTATACAAATCTCTTCACGTGGCCTCACAACCAGAAGACACAAGGAAGGTGTGAGGTCGAGAGATCTCGCCGATCGTGCAACAGGCCCATTGGATCCAATATATCGCCTGAGTTAGTATTCGTCGAACATTACGACAATACAGGTGCTTCATCCTGATTCAGCCACATGTTCAGCCATGTTGCTAGTGAAAAATCCTCCAGTATTTGAGGGAGGATGGTCTGCAGAAAGTGTAAATAGTTTTCACCTCGTAGTCTTGCAGGAATTTCATAAGGTCCAAGTAGAATATAACCCACGGCTCCCGCCCAAACGTTAGTGGAGAAGTGATATTGCAAATGGACAACCAGGATGGCATTTGGATTTGTGTCAGCCCAAATGTGCTGGTTGTGGAGACTGACACTGCTATTTCTAGTAAATGTTGCTTTATCCATTGCCAGTACTCTGCTGAGGAATTGTGCACCTGTGGCATGGTGGTGCAGCAGACACTTGCAGAATCCTATTTCGTTCGAAATTGATAGTTGGATTCAGCTCCTGCCCAGGTTGCAAATGGAAGGGGTACAATAATTGGCCACATACTGTTCTTCACACGAACATCTGGGAAAGGTTATGATATGCAGCTAATTGTCTTGTACTTGAATCCGGGTTGCGTTTCACAAAATGCAGAAATGCCTCTTCTACTCGAATGGACCTGCGGCGTCGCGGTCTACCAGCGTTGACAATCACAGATGCAAAGCAACGGGTTTCCCCCAGGAAACGATTCAATGCCGCAAATGTCCTTTAATTTGGGTTTCGTCAGACAGAAAAGCGTGCAGCATACGTACGAGCAGTGGCAGCGAAATTCTGTCATTCCTCACCGTAAATCAGAATCAAATCATTCAGAACCTCGTTTGTGTATCTGTCCCCTATCTTACTGGTCACTTTCAATCACAGAAAGTTATTGATTGTGACATTCCATGTCTTCAACATGCTAAATAACGCATTCGCAATACTTCCTCTCAACGTTGCCATGTCTCGATAACGAAGTGGTCCCGGAAATTTGTTGTATAACACTTTTAGTTTATTTTTTAGTGTAGATTTCACTGCACACTTTATTGTATACCATTACGAATCACTCTGTATAGATCATCCCCTTTATATGAAATTGAGCAGATTAATACGCTTCACATCATATGTTTTAATATGAGGCATTAGCCAAGAGATTTTTCTCAGTTCGATCTTAGAAGGTATCTTGAAGTTGTCTCTTTGTAATGCATTTTATTGCCTGTCATTAAATGATCGAGCACCAGTTATTGTTTAGCATTCATCATAATATGAGAATAGTCTTTAAAAAAATCCCTGAACGAAACGTAAAGAGATGTATACATCAAATATACTTGTTGTAGCATGTACGTGTACTTATTCATGCCGGCATCCTGCGTTTTATAGATAGATCTCTTCCTTTTTCCGTATCGAGAGATAACTCCTGAGATGAATCTAAATACCCACATCTCTCGATCGATCAATCTCCACCCCGTTGAGCTCATAGGTGATTTTTGAGAAGACATAACTTATCCGGTTACTGACTATTCTAGAATTACTCTTGACAGCACCCACTTCGGTGGCGTAGTTAGCTAACGCACTAGTTTCCTGTTGAGCAAGACTGCCGAGGATGGGGAGATCAAGGTTCAAATCTCGGTAAGGTGAACTAGGGGTGGTTTTCCTAAATGGTTTTCCACTCTAACTCCACGCAAATGTGGGTTCCCTTCCTCTAAATTCAACCTTCCCAATTCCTGATTCATTAGCTTCATTAGTACTTAAGCGTGTAACCCGAACGGGTAGTAAGACGTGGTGCTAAATAATAATAATAATAATAATAATAATAATAACATTACTTCTGACAGCTTTATTATACAGTAATAATCATCCTTTATTATGCAGAAATGAACGATGTGGTAGCTTGTACAAACCTTCTTGCTGGATAGATATCCTAAGTTAGTTTCCGTCAGCTAACTGTACTGGAATACAGGAAGCGTAGGAATAACACTAGAAAATAGTCAAAGCAGTATATAAGGCAGCAGTGTCTCAATTATTTAGTATATCGTCAGCGTCATCCATTATTTATGTAGCGATTAGCCCAAGCATCATAAATAAGGTTTTTATTAGCATGTGTAAACGCTTTCAGTGATCTTCCCTCAATGTTTTGAGTTAGAGGACGTCTTGTTTTATCTAGTACGAGTCCCATCTATAATTCGTTTCAAGTGCAGACGTAGTGGTAGAGTTTCTTCTCTAAAGTTGATGATATCTTTCTTCAACAAGTCGTACCGAGATAGACCCTCTGACTCGTTTCGCTACTGGAAGGTAAATTATATTATTCAGTGCCTCCACTATCTCATAGCCTGGAGGAACAGTAATGCTGAGCTCGTGCATTGTACAACTCGGTTCTACGTTGACATAAGATCCGCTAATAATATTGCATTCGACATGGATCACATTCACATGTAGGATATGCACAGTATTTGTCGAGATGTGCTTTATCCAACCATGAAGAGCAACAGTTTTGAAATCTACCATAGATGTGAACCTACCTGGATGAATAAAGTCAACCGGCTTATTACAAATTATGTAACTCTATAAGGTGGAAGGATTGTTGATAATTGAGAGTTTCACATCATTCAAAACTTAACTCCTCAAGTATTGATCCAAAGCTTCCAGCTTGTAAGTACTCGATGGAACTATATACTCTTTTCCACCACAGCACAAACCGTTACGCAAATATTTAAGGAAAGTTAGAGAAAGATGTCCACAGAATACAGAGTCGTACTCTTGAAATAGTTTATGATTATATATTATCGGTATTCTTCCGATATATTTTACAAATTCAAGCGGTGGTCTTAAATTTCCAAAACTGTCAATTCCACACGTCCTCCTTGTTTTTTATACGTCACACAATGCGTACCTTTAACGCTAACTCTATCGAGATTGATAATGCCACACTCTTTCTTCCATGGTGATCCAGTAGGTAGGGCGGGCGTCTCTAGCAAAAACTCCTCTAAAGTATGGAATTTTTTACTCTTTAGCGTACTTGTACATATCTGTTTCGGTTAGGTCTCGTCTAGATAGAGTCTCAATAGGTTTTTGAGTACTGAAGAAGATATATCCTTTCCCCGTCGTGATAGCCTCGAGTGTACGATTATGTCTATGAACCTCACTCAATTGTTTCGTGTTTGCCTTGACACTTTGCACAGCCTTCGTGATTCTTGCAGCACCTCCTGAAACAGCTCTAAATGTAGCAATCAAAGAGAGTCTAAGTAGGAACTAGTGATGGGCATAATTGAGTAATTCTAAGAATCAAACTATCGAGTAAAATTACTCGAGTAATTTATAGCAAATCATCTACTCGAATTGTCCCATAGCAATCGGTTAGACCACATTACTCGGGAGTCTTGCAATGGAATTTGATACTAATAGACCCTAACAAGTCTATAACCTCTTCCTGTAGGAGGCAGTCAACGCTGAGAGTGACCTTCACCCATTTATTTTTAGGTTTCACGTTGTATGTGTAACGATACTGATTTGGACCCCTCTTATATATAAAAAAAAAGTCACGGATAAAGTGCATTTTCTTTAAGTATTATATGTAAAATATCCATTCAATACTTCATCCGTGGAGAATCGCGCGTTTCAAAACTGATGTCAATATATTGCACCATCAAAACAAAATCAACTCCGTAGTATTTACCAAAAAAGCAAGTAACGCTAGCTCAGGAAGCTAGCCTTCATAACACCTGTCGCCAGGACTATTTCGATTTGTTGATTCTGACATTGGTCACGAGTGGTCCAAGGGGCAAGGGGTAGGTCATATATAAGTTGCTTGTGCGTATTAACACACAGAGAGTGCCAATACAAACTATCAGTGCCGGTAGCATAATATAGCAGTAGCAGTAATTCACAGTGCCACTAACTGAAATCTGTAGTCCAACTAAGCTGTATCATATAAACTTGTATCTTCAGTGCCGAAGATAAAATAACTTTAATAAATCGTGTGCAACATTAAAGGTCTTATTTATTCAGTTAAAATATCACACATAAT
>CABFVZ010001725.1:133438-168432 GCA_902151445.1 Timema monikensis | reverse complement strand
ATATATATATATATATATATATATATATATATATATATATATATATATTATAAGTTAGAACGACTAAAAAAGGACAAAATATATAATACAAGTCGGAAGGACTCTGAATGTTTAACAAACATTTTCTTGTAAAAGGACTCTGAATAACTACCATACTATTCCTCATAAAAGGACTCTGAATATTTAACAACCTTTCCTTGTAAAATACTGTGAATATTTAATATAATGTTCCTTTAAAAGGACGATGGACACTTAACTATCTTTCCTTGCCAAAGACTTTGCATAGTTAACACAATATACCTTGAAAAAGGACTCTGAACATTTAACTACCTTTCCTAGCCAAAGACTTTACATAATGAACATAAAATTCCTTATAAAAGGACTCTGAACATTTAAATATCTTTCTTAGAAAAATAATATACATAATTAACGTAATAATCCTTATAAAAGGACTCTGAATATTTAAATATTTTTCTTAGCGAAAGACTTTGCATAGTTAACATAAAACTTCTTATAAAAGGACTCTGAATATTTAACTATCTTTCTTAGCAAAAGACTTCGCATAGTTAACATAAAATTCCTTATAAATAACTCTGAATATTTAAATAGTACTATTAGCCGAAAAGTAATTTTGAATTACAAATACCGAAAATTAATTTAGCGCTTACACTTTACACGTAGACGTGCCCTATGTGTATATCCTGCCAAGAGTATTCTGGTCTCTGACTTCCTGGCAGTATTTATCCTATATGAATTGCTCAGAGAGGGGGGAAGTAGGGGATACACACATAAAACATACAAAGAGAGAAAAGATGGGGAAAGGGTAATAGTGGATGAGGAACATGCGACGAGAGAGAGAGAGCCCTGGATCCATCCAGGACCATCAATTAGCTTCGGCAACCCTCTAGCGCCGGAACATCGTACTTGCGACCACGTGGTGTTTACGAGCCTTCAGGCCTCGCGTTGTCAGTCCTAACAACACGTTCGCGATGGTCGGTTGCGTAGCCTGCGAGATATCCAACTCGGGACGTAAACAGTGGAATGAGACTCAGTGAATTTAGGAAATTATTCTATTTTGGTTGTGATGGGATGTGACTAGTAATGGTTTAGTGTCCAGTTTTTAAAAATACAACGTTGTAGCTCATCATAAGACGCTACAACTATGTTTGCTGGTGCTATTACGGGTGTTTTTCCAATGACTGCCACTAGGGACTCTTGCAGCTCTCACCACGTCTCCTTGTATGATTTCCCTTCTTAAAGTCGCTTTCACTGTCACTTAAAAAAATTCAGCTAGGTCTGGGGAGATCTTTTACAATGTGACCGGTTCTTTACTGCTTGTTTTTATGGATCGTAAATACAAATATATATATATATATATTAGTATATACGATACATACGATATATATGACTCTTTTCTTAGAAAGTGAAACCAATGACTCTCAAGTACGTTCTTCACTAAAACTCATAGATACTGATTAAGTTAACATGAAATATTTGTAATGGTTCACAGACACTGTTGGACATTCAGTTACACTCACAGTGAGTGTTGACGGACAGGAACACTGGTAGGTGAATGCAAGGCGATGTTGAAAAAACGACATTTTGGAAGTATATTTTATAACACGGCTCGTTTAGGGACTTGCAGTTTTCAATTTAGTAAAGCGATAAGTCAAACTGTTATCACACCGAAGCTACTTCATCAGGAGTTTCAGAAGGGTAATTTAAAAGGAGAATGCTCTTGGACAATTATTCACGTGGGGATATCAACAGTTTTTGAATATTTGTCAAAGGTGTCCTGGAATTCAATGACAACTTTTTCTTTTCATTTAAAAAGATTGCCATCTAATGTCGCTATGCTCATGACAGATATTCAACAATATTTGTTCTTATCACCTTGTGAAAAAATAAACTATAAGTATTTACTGCAGAAATAGTTAATTTATTTAGGTCAAAAAGTGTTTTTCTATAAACACTAAAAGCACACTGGCATTTTCTTGCGTTCCCTACATCCCCCTTTAAGAAATATTTGAGGTGGGGTTGACCCCCAAGTGGACGAGTATCAACATGATTTAGAATATAGCCGTGCTGATTACACAAAAGAGAATGTATTACAGGAATGCACAACTCCGATTGTTAAGGAATAATCTCAAGTGTTTGGAAAGTTCTAGGTACCTTGGTATCACGCTGGACACTAAGCTTGTTACCCCTTGCTTGAAAATTTGGAGGTAAATGGTTGATGTCGCAATGACAGCAACGTTGTGTTCAGACACATAGGGGTGAGAAAAAGGTCGGCGAGAGTGACCTGGCAACGTGAATCACGGTGGAACAGAAGGATGTCGCAGCAACGTGGGTCACGGTGGAACATAAGGAAGTCCCGGCAACGTGAGTCGTAGTGGGAGGTAGGGTGATTGTCCCGGCAACGTGAGTCACGGTGGAACATAAGGAAATCCCGGCCACGTGAATCGTGGTGGGAGGTAGGGTGATTGTCCCAGCAACGTGAGTCACGGTGGAACATGAGGAAGTCCCGGCAACGTGAGTCACGGTGGAACATAAGGAAGTCTAGAGGTGAGGAGGTAGGGTGATTTTCCTGGCAACGTGAGTCGTCGTTTAAGGTAAAGGAGCAAGACGATACTGTACAATATTGCTCTTTCTGATTTTGACATTTGAATAGCTCTTTAAAACAGGCGTCGCACCCGGGTTGGGGAGCCACTCTGACTGACCTCTGACCGTGGAACCACCATATTAAATACCCTCCACTACTGCCTGGCCTTGTCTTATGGGAGAAAATGGGAGCATCCCATTGGTGCGTGAAAATGTGAGAGACAGTGACCGTCAAGCGAACCAATAGAAAGAGAGAGAGAGAGTTCATCACATCACATCACATCACATTAGCATGCTCTGATGCATCCTGAAGGGGAGCACGAGAACAAGATCCAACACGTACTTATCAATTGGTCACACCATATGGTTTCGGTATCTAACAGACGGGTTGTCGCGTTTCGCGAAGTTTCTGAAACAAAGAAAGACATATTATTAATATTGGTGGGGGAACAAAAAGTATGTTGGGAAACCGAATATGGGTTTTTAGAGTTACGTGCGGAGACACTACTCTATGGAGGGTTGTGTGACAGCCTCCCAAACCACTGTTTGTTATATCTCGCTTATCCAAGCAGGGCTTTGGGACGTCGGTGGCACCCTCCAGGGTCGATGACGTAGTTCCCAATCTCCTGGATAAGAGGATTGGTGGCACCGATAAGTCTGTCGTAGAAAAACTGCGCCAGGTTCCGGAAGTTGACCTTGATGGTAGGCATATCCAGGTCGCGATGCAGAGTTTCATTCTAGACATACCAAGTTGCGTCCACAATGACCCTCAGACACACGCGCTGGAACGCCTGAATTATCCTCATATAAGTGTCTGCCAGGTGGCCCTAAGCGGGACACGCATAGTTGAGTATCGGTCTGAGAAACTGCTTGTACAGTGTCAGACCGTTCCTTGTGGACAAGGCGCTACGCCTGTTAAGCAGTGGGCCTAGGATTCCCAACCTTTGCCTCGACTTGTTAAATTTCTCGTTACAGTATAGTCGCCAGGCCAGTTTGGTGTCCATCTTAAGTCCCAGGTACTTAGCATTGTTCGCCCATCTGATCTGTTCTCCGAACAGCCGGAGTAGGGCTGGCCTGTATAGCTTTCTTTTTCATGTGAAGAGCACTGTTGTACTCCACGTTAATGCTTGTTCTCCAGGTAGTCAGCCACCCCTCCAACTGAGTCAGGTGCGTCTGGAGTCCCCTCTCCACCAGCTTCTCTCGCCACGACTCCACTATTAGAGCCGCGTCGTCTGCATACAGTGCTAACTTGGTGTCTGGGGATTTTGGAATGTCATTCACATAGAGACTGAAGAGCACCGGGCCCACGAGGGAAACCTGCTGCACTCCAGCCTGGATGCTTCTGACTTGGGAGGTGGTGTTCTCAAAGGTAGTGGAGAAGTTGTGGTGGGATTGATAAGATTGTACAGCCTTAACTAGGTAGAAGGGCAGATTCAGGGAGAGGAGTTTGAAAAGGAGACCTTAGTGCCAAACACGGTCGTAGGCCTTTGCCACGTCGAGAAAGACAGCACCAGTCAGCCTGTTAATGCTGAAGTTCCTCGTGACCTGCTCCAAGAGCCGGACGAGTTGGTGAGACATAGCATGTTCCACCCGAAAGCCGAACTGCTCGACCACCAAGATGCCCACCTCACGAACATGTCGGGTCAGTCTCGTCAGTAGAAGTATCTTGAACGACTTACCCAAACAGTCGAGCAAGCTGATCGGTCGGTAAGACGAAGCTAGGGCCGGGTCCTTACCCGGTTTATGAAAGCAGAGGACGTTGACGTGCTTCCAGAGATCGGGGAAGTTAATCAGGAGCAGGATGGCGTTGAATAACTCCACGAGGAAGTTAATCGCTTCCAAGAGCAGCTTTCTGATGACCACGTTATTGATACCATCACGTCCGAGGGCCTTATTTAGTCTTAGAGCAGCTAACGCCCGTGATATAATTTTCGCCTCCGTGGGTTCAGGTTCATCCAAGGGTCTGTGCGAGACCACACCGATGACCTGTTCTTGTCCTCTCAGACATTGTTCTGGTATTCTTGGACCATCTCGCAAACCGCATGGACTTTGCGGCTCCAGTTGGCCTTGTCAACCGGGTTCCTCGAGATTTGCCAAGCCTTCCTCAGGTGATTTTTCTCCTGGACGTGTCTGAGAATAAAATCGGGCAAAGTAGCCTGTTGCGTCCTCTTAGGATGGTGCCTCGGCGTCGAAGCTTCGAGCGACCTTTTGATGGAAGCTATAAGCTCCACACCACGATCAATTTCTGCTGCTGTTCAAAAAGTAGGGGTGGGTCCCAAATTCTCTCTTATCAAATTTGTGAGTCTGTCTCAGTCAGTGCGCTTAAGATCGGGTTTTTCGGGGGTCTATGAAGGACACTGCGCGTCCCAGTTCACAAGAACGGAGTTGTGATTCTAGTCTAACTCAGCTAGAGACTTCAGCACTAACCGCCTTCTGATCCCTCTGGAGACAACGAAGTCTAGGACCTCCGGGAAGCCAAGGGGATTGTGAGGGAAGTGGGTAGGGGTGGGCGTGCCGGTAGTCACTAAGCCATGTAGATCTATGACGTCATGGAGCAATCCGCCGCTAGTGCACATAATCCTAGAGCCACATGAAGGGTGCTAAGCGTTGAAGTCACCACCGATTAAAACAGTCGTGGTACCTTGAAGCAGCACCTCCATGTAAGCATTTGTAGCCCAGTCGAACGGTGGTAGGAAAGGAAGTATATGGAGATGAGACAAACTGGGCTGGTTGAGGTCACTAGTTGGATAGCCGTTGCTTCCATGTCTTGGAGGGGAGGAAGTGAGATGACGTGAGTGTCAAGTCCCCTTCATACCAGGACCGCCGTCCCACCCCTTCTCACAACCACCGCTCGGTCGCTCCAATGGTAGATGAACTCTGCTAACGAGAACCTCATTGCGGAGCGCAAGTGGGTTTCTCCCATCAGCATTACATCGACATGATGCTTTGCCAGAAAACTTTCAAGCTCAGCCTTCTTCCCCGTGACTCCGTTGACATTCCAGAGTGCGACCGTGAGCTCCTTCAGCACTGGTAGTCCTCTATTCGAGTGTACAGAGAGTTCTTAGTGGTTCTAAGCACAGTAGGGAAATCGTCATAGACGGCTCAGAGAACATGAACTGTGGAGCGGTCCAGGCAGTAAAGAGGGTAGTTGGCGTGGTCTGTGCAAGTGCGGAGGATATATACAAGGGCCGACTGAACAATGAGGCACAACAAACTGACCTAGCGACTACATATGAGAGACAGACTGACCAAGGTGAAACAAAGGTTGGGTGTCCTAGACCTATTGCTGAATAGGCATAGCACATGCTGTTCACGAGTATATCAGGCCACTATTCGATTATTAGTGTGCCACATGTGTGTTCCTAGTGAAGCGGCATATGATCAAGATACAGTGTCTTAGAATCAGTGTGGATGCACTCTGGTACGTCTCCAATATAACTATGCGTTGCAACATGTATATGCCGAGAATACAGGACTACTACAGGAAGTTTGTTCAGTTTTTAAACAAACAGGTGCCCGAATACATCAATCCTCTTATCTAGGGGCTTGGTAGCTTTGTGATAGACTCAAAGTGTCTGACAGACATCCCAAATCACTGCTTGGATAAGCGAGACGTGACCTCCAGTAGTCAAAGAATCTCCAATACCCGCAGAGATGTGTGACAACAACACTTTTCTCAATAAACCTAGAAGTTTCTATGAGCTCCCGTTCACGATCAGTCCCAGATAAAGATGGTAGATAGAGAGTGATTCAAACATTATTAACGGGCAATAAATGTAACATACAAATTACACTTTAAAACAGAAGTTGTGGGGATAGGTCTTGGCCTTGGACTATAATCAAATTTCAATTGGTAGTATCGTGCTCTGAAGGAGCCTCAACAAATAAAAGAAGATGCAAATATAGAGAATTATTCCCATACCAAATAAAATAGGATGCAAATATAGAGAACTATTCCCATACCAATATGGTGAAATAATAAATTAATAGAGCCATTATTACCAAATCAATATGGCAGTAATAAAAATAATTCCGAACAAAACACAACAGGGAGGAGATAGATATAAACAGATATAAATGAAGATGAATACTGAGTTTCCTCTGACAATTGTCCTACAGTTGTATTTACTTTTAGGTTAATCACCTTATATATATATATATATATATATATATATATATGACCATGGCTCAGTATACAACATGAATAGTCCTCCAAAGTGTAGGATACATAACAAAATCAAGTTTTAAAGATACAAAGGTGGCCCAAGAAGTAATAAATACACAACAAAGTTGAATTTAGAATAATTGACAATGACGCTAGCCTGCCACTTGTTGCACATTGCTAACCTAACTACTTCAGTTCGTGGTATCAAAAATACATTTCAGAATCAGAAGCGAATTAGCATGCTCTAATGCTTCCTGAAGGGGAGCACGGGGGCAAATTCCAACACGTAATGACCAATTGGTCACACCGTGTGGTTTTTGGGAAATTAACTCTAACGGATTGTCTCATTTCGCAAAGGGTCTGAAACAAAAGAAAAGGCATATTATTAATAATATTAATGGGGAAAAAAGTATCTTTGCAAACCGAATAAGGGATTTTAGAGCAACATGCAGATACACTACTCCATGAGGAGCTGGATACATTTCAGGGCTTAACAGACTATCAGATAGTCGTAGATGGCAACACGTGACCTCAGCATCGGGATGGCAAGGAAACCAAGAGGAAGGCATAATAAAGGAATCAGGAGAGGTAACATGGTGCATGAGCAGAACCCCTTGGAAATGCTATACTACTGTAGAGGGATTTCACTGTGGAAAACTTTCAAAAAGGTCGTGTCACGTTTCCAAACACCAGCCCAATTACCATTTTGTCCGAAACTTCAGAGATGGTCGGATGGCCACAACTCTTATAATGATTGCAGGGAGTAACTATGTTCAATATACATATAACGTAGTCATATACGCTACTGTTTACATAATGTGTTCATATTTATACCTGGTTAATGTCTCATTATATATCTGGGAAATTTCGATTGCACTTCGTGTTTTTTCGTACCTTCAGTCAGTTGCAGTTCAGTCAGTATTCAGTCGAGAGTCGAAACAAATCAAGTCACAGTGCAGTGTTATTTATTTATGAGTGCTTTTAGTATGTGCTTTTCAATTTAAGTTTATAGTCAATTACCTTAATATAATTTTTCGTATTTTCCCTCTTGAGGACGGAACACCTGTGTGATTTACGGTTACTATACAACCTGTAGTGCTAGTACATGATTTAACCTGCTTTCACTGTGGGACCATTTTAGCAAGCTTGTAGCATTAATTAACTACAATGAACAATAAATATAAAAATATTAATAAACTGTAAACATCAACTAAGTTTGTTACTCCACATGTACTCCATTCGATCCCTATCTTCAACCACCCAACCTAAAGATGATCCAAGCATACCATCCCGCGAAAAGAGTTGATTTTGATCAGAGAGCTAAAGAGGAATCGGAACAACGCGCCACTTCATAGCAGTTCCCCAATGTTAAAAGAGGCTGAGATGAAGTTACATCCTGACCCAGAATGTTCCAATATTTGATGTGAATTACGTGGCAGCCTGTTGTGTAAAATCTCCACCTGACAGTCGACATACGTTTCCTCCCTTTGTTCCCCTTACCTAACCTATTTTTCTCTGGGGCAACTATTGTATCTAACACCCTGGGAGTGGCAATGTAAACGATTCTTGGTGGAGAGTTAATTCGAGTAGGAGCTAATTTGTTAGCTCATGCGTTAAATATAATGTAAGAATAATGTATATGTGTTCTCATCTTGAATTATACTAAATTGCGTTTCAGTCTAAAATTAGTAAAATAATACTTGCTAATATTTGGAATCTTTAAGTCAAAATTATTTTTTTCGTTCATAATTTATTATTTACATATTTTTTGTATAGTAAAGAATGATAAAAATTTATGGAAATTATGTAATATGACCTTATGTTAGGATTTTGGAAGACCTTTTCTGTTAGCGACTTGTTCATGTGAGGGTGTATGTCACACACACTAATGTATGTCCCTTTTGAACTTCTGAAATATTTTTAATTGATGGAAATTTAACCTTTTTGTGAAAAAATGTGGCAATATGTCATTTATAGGAAATATCAACTACCTATTGGTCTCTCTCTTTAAAGCGAATTTTTCTTTTTTCTCCAGGTAACTGAAAATAGGTTTGGGAATATAATAATGTTCTTTGTTTCTGATATAGTATTAGAGGAAATTAAATGTTGATTAAATGTAGATTTGCCTTTTGTTTCGTTTACTTTGTTACTGTAACTATAAATTTAATCAATCTAATATATATTGTATGTACCTACGGTACTTCCTTTATATTGGCCGGTCTTCTTTAGTAAGGCCGTTGAAGTTTATAATATATTTTTGAATATTTCTTTGTTAATACATATAATTGGTAATTCTATCAAAAATATTTCTCAACTACTTATAATTAATGACTTATCAATTGAATCACAAAACCATTCCCGTTTAATGAGAGACATAGCTTCAGCAAACAGGACGAACAGTCTCCTAAAATTAATATTATTAATTAATGTTGCTTTATTGTTTGAATTCCTGGTGTATTGATCTTAACTTCTATATTGGCTGGGTTCCTGCAAGCTAATTATTTACCCAATTTATCGTTAAATAAACTGTTTGCCTACACTGACATTTTGCTCTCAGGTCATTTTATGTTTTTCTTGTACAATTTGTGTGGTTCCAAGCTGTCCTTTTCTATAATTATATCGAAAATGAGCTACATGCTTATATTAATCTGTGTTTGCTTTTCAGATTATTCATTAGTTACCCAGCTCCACGTTGAACAACACCTTGCCATGGGAATAAGCAAAGTGCTAAGAACACATGTGTTTTATTTCGGCAAGCCTCCTAGCCACCATGGTCATCACGGTAACTTGCAGATTCACCTATCCTTCCCCCTGCCCACTTACCACGGCAACTCACTGAGCCACGTCTCTTTCCTCCTGCCTGCTCACCACGTTAACTAGCCGAACATCTCCTGCTCGCCATGGTAGCTCACTGAACCACATATCCTTCCCCCTGCCCACTCACAGTGGTAACTCTCCGAGAATTCTCTGCTTCCTCCCGCCCGCTTACCATGGTAGCTCACTGAGCCACGTCTCTTTCCTTCTTCCTGCTCACCACGTTAACTCGCCGAACATCTCCTGCTCGCCAAGGTAGCTCACTGAACCACATATCCTTCCCCCTGCCCACTCACAGTGGTAACTCTCCGAGCATTCTCTGCTTCCTCCCGCCCGCTTACCATGGTAGCTCACTGAGCCACATCTCTTTCCTTCTTCCTGCTCACCACGTTAACTCGCCGAACATCTCCTGCTCGCCATGGTAGCTCACTGAATCTCTCTTCCCCCTCCCGATCTCTAAGTCTATCTAACAACTGCTCACCTCCTACCACACCGAGTTCTAATCCTTGTATGGAACAATAGATGTAACCTATAGAACCAATAAAACCTGCCCCCAGGGTCATCCGGAAACTGCAACTATTAGAGATCTCACCCTTATATCAAGATTGTACATGAATATTCAGTTTTAATCCAACAACCAAAGTGACAAAAAGTTTATAGCGAAAATATTTGACTCCTTTTATTCAGACTAACGAGTTCTTTTTATAACGAGAAATCATATTGGTTGAATGAATGTACCAAAATATCTTTAAAAGAAATTTTAAAAATATCTATTGTTACAATCGGTTACAAAGAAAACATTTGTAGGTGAATGTTAAAACTTGTAGTTGTAAGACTGCTCATTTCTATTCTAGATGGCCTTTAAATTAATTTTTGTGAGCTCTTGTTGGTTGATTTAAAGATTTAAATCCAGACAATGCTCTTGATTTATCGAAAACTCAGAAGTAATTGAAAGAGTTATACTTATATTTAAAAATAATTATGTTGAATCTTTGAAAGTAAACCCTCCATAAAAACAGAAATAAAAATACACTTCAAGAAAGCTCCCAAGTGAGTAGATTCTTCAAACTAACTGTAGTTCCTCCTGTAAGTGCCCTTAAAACTTATTACCTTTCTAAGTTTAAGTTTGATGAGCTAATGATGCCTTTACAATTTAGTAGTTCCAACTAAAACACTTGACAGTTCATTTACAAGTTCCCACGAGTGTTAACTTCATAATCTAATCTCGATGCTCAATCATGTGATTTTCCTGTAAATAAGTGAAAGGAAATATTTTCATATCAATATTCAAGTAAATTCAATAAGCAAATTCACCCTTATCGTGGTTTTAACCACTGCCATTCTTTATGTTAGAAACAAAAAACAAACTAAGCATACTTAGTTGAAATATGTTATTTCTCACTATTGCAACAACTTTTTTAAGAGAAAACACTGGTTTTATTATATTTTAGTGATATCAAAATAGCTTACTCTTACTTTTTCCCCTCAAAATATTCATCAACGGTAATTTAACATTGTATCGTTACAATTTATTATGTTATAGAATAGTAGGCTTCTCTCAATTTGATCTCACTGATACCAACTTTCTAAACACTAATTCCTTAGCTGCTTAATTATAGTAAACAACCAATATCACACAGTGGCTATCACAACAATATACAGCCAATAGGTACAAATTCACGAAAGTTGCTTCAAACGAGGTTTTCACGACACATGTGGACATTAGTGGTCGACTTTAATTTGAGTGGATTTACCAAACCCTTCCTTCACCTCTGACAAGATATCTTGTGAATGTGGGGAATGCCAGGCCTCCACCGTGGTTCGGATTCCACGTTAATATTACACATTAGCGTAAGTGCGTATAACCCGAACGGGTAGTAAGACGCGGTGCTAATAATAATAATAATAATAATAATAATAATTTGAGTGGAAAAATTCATGAGTTTAAAACTAGATCAGCTAATTTAAACTAGTATTGATAGAAATGAAAGTCATCTGTCAACAAGAAATACCTTACCATTATATGAATAACATTCAAAAGGAGTTGTTAGTTGCTCAACGCTCAGTCTACATATTTAATAAAACATCAGGAGGAACGTTTCAGGAGTACCTTCTTGTAGTAAGACTCAATTGGAAAAAAAACCATTAAAGCTAAAAATTGAAGACATTTTACTAAGAAGGCTCCTGATAAAGTGAAATCTAGAGTAAAAGTAAAAGGAAGAAATAAGTTTGATATAATGAAAAAAAGTAATAAGTCGTAAAATATATGTAGCTAACATGATTAGTATTGTATTAGCTCTTACATTTGCAATTTGCCCTGATCATTTTCATTTCTCATAATTTGTATTTTTTCTCAGTTTAAAGGTAAAAATAGGAATCTTCCCTCAATTTACTTCCCACGAGTTCTTGCGAAACGTGCTAATAATTAATTAATCATCTGATCTAAGATAGTATTATCTTACCTCGAGCCAGTAAGGTCAAGTATATTGCTCATCGTAGCTGTTTGGTAGCTCAGACACGAGGCCATCAGTTGATTATGGACAGACATGGCAGAATATTGAGTATGGCTGCACCTGGTTAAATGATAGCAAAGTCTATTCAGCGTTGTAGTGGTGGTAACTAACAGCTAGTAAAAACTATCAGAAATATTCTCATATACACATTCACCGACCCATTTGATTTACAAGATCATATGTTGAGTCAGTTCCAAGTTTGCCAATCCTAAATTCCATACAAAATTGGTTTTAATTATGTTTTTCTTTTAACCGTTTCTACATTATTATTTACATACGAACTTATGAAAATAAACGTTTAGACATTTCATTTTTGTGGAAGCGTCGTCTGTAGTTCAAAAAAGTTCTCTTCTCTTCAAAACTTATGTTGGAGAACCAGATGAAATCAGGGCGGTTGATGACGCCATACAAACCGTTTTCAGTTCAGTGAATGCTATTCTTATGAAAGAAGGTGACTCACCTTCATAGTGAGAAGGATCAATGTGGGAGAAAGTGACTCAACTCTGCAGTGTTAAGTTTGATTCACACTGATAGGACTGTGCGCAGACTGTGCTGGTACTGTGTCGTGCTGCCAACAATCTCGAACAGGTCATTCCCATAAGAGTTACCTTGTAAGACCGTTTTTGATTCACACTCATAGGACTGTGCTCAGGCCGTGCTGTGACTGTGTCGTCTTGGATCGTTTCAAAAGTGATTTCCCAAGGTCACGGTCCAGCACGGTACGAACACAGTCCCAACACAGTCCTATCAGTGTGAATGTAGACGATGTCGCCTTAATGTCGTCTTAGTGTCGTTTCACCTACTTCGGCTTCTTCCGGCAAGCGGCGAACCTTCACGAAGGTTCTTATCTACAATCTGACAGTGGCTGCGGAACATTCCAACATTGTTAACACAACTGTGTACAATAAACCAAAACTATGGATGAAGAAAACTTAATAATGTTGGTTCAAGAATATGAATGCTTGTATAATTTGCAGCATAAAAAATATGATAATAATCTCACTAAAGAGAATATTTGGAAGGAGATAGCTGAAAAACTGAATGCAAGAAGTTTCTGTAACGTTTTAAAGATCGGGACACTCATTCTTAATATTTGTGATACTTTTGATGGTCATCTCTGAGTTGCCCAAATATATTGTGGAATTCTTCTTCTCTTGCTCTAAACAAATTATGAACCCAGTATTTTCTTCGTTTTCTCCTCTTTTTATCAAGTGAAATAAGAGAAAGACCACATGCAACAATCACATCTTCCTCTGTTTGATCCATGTCTACTGCTGACGATGAGCAAAACAGCGCTAACAGCACAGTTCCAGCACAGTCCTATCAGTGTGAATGGTAGCGACACGACACGACACAGTCCCAGCACAGTCCTATCAATGTGAATGGTAGCGATACGACACAGTCCCAGCACGGCCTGAGCACAGTCCTATCAGTGTGAATCAACCCTTAAGGATCAATGTTGTTCTTATGGGAGAAATGTTAACCTTGTGTGAGAAAGTGAGCCAGACCTGTCATTTTAACTACTACTGACAAGTATTTTGTCAGCTCGCTTTGGGGATCAATTCTCGCTAGTTAAAAATAAATCTTGTTCTCTTCTTCAATGAGGGTTGAACTTAGAGGAAATTACCTTTATTTTTCGTGGAGAGAGAGGTATTGAAAACTCATAGCCTGAAACTTAAACTCGGAAGTTTAAAGCCACTAAGACTGAGTTTCAAGACCTTCCTTGAATGTTCTGTTTTTAGGTCAAATTACGAAGAGATCCCAAACACTGGAACTTTTCGAGAGCGAGGAGAACCAATAATAGTTGGCTTTTTCTGGGAATAATCATGTATTTTAAATTTATTTTTATCTTTTCAGGGAAGGTTTTTTACTCCAACACATGTCTTAGACTTGAAACATCTCATCGGTGAGGGTTGTTTTCCATAAATGGTTTGCCAGGCTTTATCCACGCAAATGCGGGTACACTTTCTTTAAATTCAAACTTCCTCAATAAAAATAAGAAAAGCCATTGATCATGTATGACATAAGACCTAAAGACACCAACTCAGCAATGGTGCCTGGTTAGCCAGCCAGAAGGCAGTAAGCTGCCAACAACAGCCTCTCTACGTCTCAATATATAACTCATACATTGATTAGCACCTCTGTTCCATTTTAATATTACTTTACCTCTTAGTTCTCAGTTCTCAGTTTCAGTTGCTCAGTCAATGGTCAGTCTGGTTGGCGCGTTTTGCTCGTCTTTAAATAATAGTTTGATCCAGAGGATGCTAGCGATAGGTCTAATTTTATTTTAACCGCGTTTCACTGCCCGCTTGGACCATATGCATATAGAGAATGTACCGTAATATGTGGGACTCGCTTTAGCGGTGTATGAGACATAAAAACAATGGAAAAAGTTGATATAAGCAATGTGTACTATTTGACCTTGTTTCCGGGCTATAGTCATGTTTGTACTCCAGTAATGTGGGGTAGTTTAACATTATAATAAGTGCTCAAAATGGCCACCTATAGCCTGAATGCAAGTTTGCAGTATTCGTGTCGTAGAATGTCACACTATTTCAAAAATACCAGGTGTTTGGAATAACCCGTAGAACATACCTGGTCAACAGGTCGAGATATATCGAGTATGTTATGCAAACGGTTTAGTGGAATAACTTGGTTGTAGCACAAAAACAAGGTCGAATGGGACACATGTTTATATAAAACTGTTTTTATTGTCTTTTTACTCCTGTCCATCACTGACATGATGCTGTACATCCTGTATTTTATCACCGCGTCTCACTACTTGTTTGGTTGTACGCACATATGATAATTACTTTAATGGGTTGAGGAAGAAATCATTTTAGAGTTAATCTACCCGCATTTGCGTGGAAGGCGAGTGGTAAACCATTTAGGGAAAATCATCCTCAACAGATTCGACCAGGATTCTAACCCGATCTCCCCATCAAGTGCAGTCCAGTCTATTACGAGGGTGATGACTTAGACCAGCAGTTCCCCTAGTGGGGTATGTGCCAGGACTTTTGGGGGCACGTGCAAATATTTGAATAGTGGTGGGAAAAGCCCCACAGATGCCTGCAGTGTAAGACAGTTGTGACATTAACTCAACGCGATAGCGAGGGGTGGTGCGGGTTTTACCGATAGCTGATTCTGGAAAAATGATTTCAATTTCAAACATGAAACAGTTTTTGTAAGTATTAATAAATCAATTAACTAACTGAATTTAAAATATATACACCAAATATTTTGCTAATATAAAGGGTACAATTTATGTAAATGAGCTGCCAAGGGGTACGCAAGCCAAAGAAGGTTGGGAACCTCTGCCTTAGCCCAGACAGCAACTGAAAAAGATGATAATGTCTTACTGTTTTAAGAACCGGTTACCTAGATAATTTTATTAAAGTAAAGCTATTTTGGAATAGTAAGCTATTGATTCAAATGAAACCTATACGTAAATTAATGTGGTTAAGAGTCCCGACCTCTTGTAAGTTTAAATGAGTCTCAAATTTACTTAGAAATTAAAATATACTGATACACTGATTTTTATAAAGAAACAATTTCACAGAGCAATGCCAAGTCTTCGAATGTTTCCATTTTTGAAACATAATTAAGATGGTTATTCTATTGAGTAAAACTCTGTAGAATGTTATACAGTCAGTGAAACTGAAAATTTGCTCTTATCAGCTTCAGGATATTCAAAACATAACCACATACCCGAAAGAAACGACCCGAAAACTCTACGACTCACCATCAAACTGATTCTGACTTGAAAAGCATCGAGTGCTTTTGCCCGTGAACTAAGCTTTCACATGCACCAAAAGGAATTAATTGCCTTTGTTTGTGATCAAGGGAGCATTCTACTTAGTAGTTTGAAATTTAATTGGTATCTGTGTTTTTATCTTTTAAAACGTCAAATTTGTTTTGTGTTAAATTGGTATCAAATGAATTTTACACAAGCATGGACGTATAAACCTGGATTTTAAATGGGGGTATGGACTTTCCTGGAAATTGAAGGACACACTAATACGAACAAAGAGTTCATAAGATACTTAGTGTGTCCTATTAAATTCTACTCTTCATTGTATATGCTACTAACCGAATACTAATTGATTATTATAGTTGGTGACCTGGTGGTCTAGGGGTAAGGTGTCAGACTTCTGTGCTGGGGTCCGGGGTTCGATCCTCTGTCCCGGCACAGATTTATCCGATTACCAAACCCTTACTTTACCTCTGACAAGACATCTTGTGAATGTGGGGAATGCCAGGCCTCCACCGTGGTTCGGATTCCACGTTAAACTGTAGGTCCATCATTTCATCTCACAATCACCCTACCACTACACATTAGCGTGTGTATAACCCGAACGGGTAGTAATACGCGGTGCTAATAATAATAATAATAATAATACTAATAATAATAATAATAATAATAATTATTATTATTATTATTATTATTAGCACCGCGTATTACTACCCGTTCGGGTTATACACACGCTAATGTGTAATGGTAGGGTGATTGTGAGATGAAATGAAGGACCTACAGTTTAACGTGGAATCCGAACCACGGTGGAGGCCTGGCATTCCCCACATTCACAAGATGTCTTGTCAGAGGTAAAGTAAGGGTTTGGTAATCGGATAAATCTGTGCCGGGACAGAGGATCGAACCCCGGACCCCAGCACAGAAGTCTGACACCTTACCCCTAGACCACCAGGTCACCAACTATAATAATCAATTAGTATTCGGTTAGTAGCATATACAATGAAGAGTAGAATAATAATAATAATAATAATCATTATTATTATTATTATTATTATAATTTTAATAATACCTTTCTACTGTAACACACTCTCTGTCATACACGGTTAGTCTGTAACACATGCTAGTAATTTACAGATTATGAAGGTTGAATTTAGAGGAAGTGAAACAACATTTGCTTGGAGATAGAGTGTAAAACCATCAAGGGAAAACCACCCTCAGTTTACCTGGTCAGGGTTTGAACCCCAATCCCCCTGTCACCGGCAGTCTAGTCTATTGTGAGATTGACGCCTTTACCATGTGGCCACCGAAGCAGGTATCTTGGCTATTTATTGTAAGATTGTAATTTAGAAAAACACACAACCCGCCCCCACATATTATATTCTTGTATAAAAACTATATCAATGTATTAAATTAACTTTCTAGATCAATGATATTTCCGAGTCCTTGTCCGCAAGTTAAATTTCCAGATAATTATCTAAATATCTCAATAACAATGTTTATTGTGAGACTGTTGTATATGCAGGATAGTAGGTCTAAGTATCTAAGGGAAGACTGTATGGGATTGGACAAAAGGCCACTGTTTCGGCAGTTTTTATCTAAACACATTTTTTGAGCCGCTCTAAATACAATATAGCTCTAATATAAACTTAGTGTTACGTTTCCTCGCATAGTGATCTCAACAGTTGTTGAATATCTGTCATGAACATAGCAGCATTAAATAGAGAGACAAATTTGTCATTAAATTATTGGACACTCTTGATGTTACCGTGTGAAGAAAATATTTATAATGCGGTTATATTTTATACGAGTATAGATAGGCAAAAAATAAAGGTGTTGCTATGAAAACAGAAAAAACACTGCGCTTTTCTCACGTCACCTACACTCCTACATTAATAAGTGAACAATATATATATATATATATATAAAACATATTCTGAAAATTGAAAAATGACACCTGTACACGGGAATCGAGCCCGGGACCTTCGACCTAGTACGCCAATGCTCTTACCACTGAGCTATCCAGGATTCGTCCCGTGCCCATGGTCATTCTTCATTCATATTTTAAGGCAGAGTCTATGATGGACGTGCGGAAGTCTTCAGCTTATAAACATGTGTTATATGGGATCACAGCCATCAGACAACGCAACCACCTTCGACTCGGTAGTTGGCATTATGCAGCCAATTGACAATTATATGATAATTGTACGGGATTGCATATATATATATTAATGAATAAGATAGCTGAAGCTATCATCTAACATTTTAGTGAGGCTTAACACCACTTTTTCAATTTCATAGTCATAGTTATCAATATTTAAATGCCAACACAGAAAACAATTCCAACCTAAATATACTTAACTAAAGTAAACTACAATTAGAGCGATGAGTTAAACGTGTACTAATTAGGAGCTTGACCACTACAGTAGCACCATGGCTTCTTTGGTGCTGACTGACAGCTCACAGCTGACTTCTGACAGTCAACGTTTAGGTATATATAAAAAGTCAAAAGTCAAAAGTGACAGCTGCTAAACACATGTTTTTGCAGATAATATGGTTCGGCGTAGGGATACATAATTTAGTCTGATAACTTTTCAAAGCTGTCAGCTGTGAGCTGTTAGTCAGCACCAAAGAAGCCATGGGGCTACTGTAGGTCTATAGCACTGCAGTAGAAAATGAGCCAAGTGGAAAACATCTAAACTTCAGTAACATGAAAGGGTTCAGGTAAATTATTGTGAAAATGATAATAAATAAGTTTATTCCCCTTCCCTGATGGTGCATAGTGATAATAATGATAATAATAATAATAATACAAAGTAGTAATATTAAATATATTATGAAAATGGGCTTTGTTTATTTAGTGTTTTTAAGTTTTGTGGGGAAAAATAAATATTATTTTCTCAAAGGTTCTAAAGGGCAAGAATATTTTTGGTTATAAGCATGCTTGTAGGTTAAGGTGACTATTAGTTCTCAATTTTCGTTGACAGTCCTCGAAATAACACTTATGTCGCAGAGTGATTCTGTCCACGATTTGTCAAAAAAATGTAATGAATGCCTTTTGAAAGAATTAATATATATTTCAAAAGGAATAACATATTTTTTACAAATAAATAATATAAAAATGGTTCAATCAAGTCAAGTGATAAAAAAGTGTTTTAAGATCGGGAAACAATGCGTATCACCACAGCCGAGACCAGCTTTAATCTACCATATACTATCACCATCATTATTATTTTCAGAGCCCTGCGTTTGTGGAGATGGCGATAATTCGCGAATGTTAGATATGGCATTTTTTCTTTCAGATGTTCAGATTACAGGTTACCCTGATTGCAAATATATGCTCAAAATTGTCGCGATAATTCGTGAAATCGGCGTTTTAGCGCGATATTCGCGATTTTAAACGATGTCCGCGATAATCGCGATTTAGTCGCGATTATCGGCATTCGCGCTAATATTTTGGGTTATTGAAAAATAACAACAAGTTGTTTGGGGAAGTGAGAGTTCTTAAGGCCCTCAGCTATCTTTTTAATCCCTCCAATATTCTAAGTAGGAGTACGCCTAACATAGAGCAGGTCAAGATTAATTTTAAAGTACTGCCCTTTTTTGTCAACTACGATGGAGATTTGTCTCTTTTCTACATTGAAATGTGTAAAAGATTGAAAGTTTTGATGGATGAGAGTGATGGCATCGAAAGTTTAAAAATTGAGAATGTGCTGCTAGGGCTGAAGACAGACAGTATGTTCAGTGACTTCGCAACAAAGTGTTTGCAAGCGTTGTAGATGCCGATTTCAAATGCAGATTCAGAACGATATTTTTCTAGGTATAGTTTATGAGTAACAGACCGCAGAACCACAATGAAAGTGGATAACATTGTTACCAGCTGTATGTTGCAGTTTAGTGATGTTGAGTAGTTATTTTGTATTTCTCTAGCCTAAATTGAGATTTAAAAATATAGTCACAATTTTTGTGAAGTAACAAGATGATTTTTGTGTAATATTTTGTCTTTGTGACTTGTACATACTTTTCCCGGACCAGCTGCCGCTAAATCTTACTTTTTTAATAAGTTGACAGCACATTTTTTTGCGGACTAGTATTTTTTTACCGTTTTGTCCTAACAAAATGTAATTTTTGGTTTTCACTTCAATATGTTTAGTTTACCTGTTTCAAACATTGTCCTGGAAGTCTAGTTTTAACCCAACAAAGTCACCTTAATCACGAAAGTTTGGTAAGAACCACTTTTTTAACGCTTTTGTCTTAATTCGATAATTTCGTCGCAAAAATAGGATTTTTGTAATTCACCACTTATTCACCGCTTTTGGGAAACTTAAAAACGAAATTGGGCTTTTTTATTCACCATAAAAGCAGGGCTCTGATTATATTATACCCCTGTATTCTGTAGAGCTAATTTATTTACTGAAATTAAATATAAAAACTTTATTTTAACACCACGTATTCCTATTCGGGCTATACACTTATGTACTAATTACGCTAATAGGTTAGGGATGAGGAAGGTTGAATTTAAAAGACGTGTACTCACATTTACGTGGTCAGAGAGAGTGGGAAACCACTTAGGGAAAACCACCCTTAGTACACCCGACTGTGATCGAACTACGATCATTCCATCCTCATCAGGCCAGTTTAACACGAGGGTGACGCCTTAGACCAGGGATGTGCAAACTAGCAGAAGGGCCAAATAAGAAAATTAAAAACACTGGCGTCCCAAAGACTTTAATTCACTCATTTTTCTTCAAAGTTCTTTAAAAATATACGTAGGCCTATAATAAACCCAAATAATAAACTGAAAGGAATAAGTTTAAATATCTTGAGAATGTGTAACAATTATAAAGATCTTAGTGACTTCGTATGTTCTTAAGTTCATTCAGAAGATTTATATAATGGGATGTGAGATGAGTTAAACTGTGATGAGCTTCCACCTTTTTTTTTTTTTAATAGTCTGAGTTAAATTGTGAGAAGGTGATTCTCAAAAGAGAAGATAGATGTTCTTCATTCATCAATAAGTTGGTTTCTAGGATCACGTTTCTTAAGTTTTTTGGTTGAAAACACTAGTTCGCATGAATATGAGCATGGAAACATCGCCTTGTAATTTTGGGTATATTTTACCAAGTTTGGACATTTTTATTTTGACGTGGTTTTATAAGAATACTGTTTCGCTGTGATTAAAAAAGGCCTGCTTCACAACGTAACACATTAACTTTAAATTATTTATCTCGCGGGCCGTATTGAACACACTGGTGGGCCACATTTGGCTCGTGGGCCGTAGTTTGCTCATCCCTGCCTAAGACCATCCAGCCACTTGGCGCCGAAAATATAAATACAAAAATTGCCTCTTTAATACAATTACACGTTTTGGCATTATCATTTTTAATTAATTTTATTTTGCTATTGTTTACTTATGAAATACGATCCGAACCGTATCGCTGAGCACGCGGACTAAATGGTAGGCTCATCCAGTCTTCTTTACCAGTCATGGAGAGAGCGGGGTTTAAATCCCGGCCAGTTATTCTTAGATCGTTTTACTTTAAAAAAATCCCCATTCTTCCTCAAAGATAATGCGGAATCATTTTCTCAAAAGTTAAAATTCCTTATTCCTTCCCCAACAGCGCAACTAAAATGCACGAGTGGGAAAGGAGACGAGTTGAAAATATATATAGTTAATTATTATTTGTTTATAGGTTTGAATTGAGTAATGATACATTTAAATTTTATAATTTGAAAAGCGTTTTAAATCTCCAACTAAGACGTATCTTTCAATCCTGTAAAAATAGTTTCCTTCCTTTTCTAGGATGATAACCTCCAAGTGGTTGAACTGTGGCAAAAACGAACAAAACGAAGTGATCGCTCCCGAAAAGTTGAACAACTAATTCTTGACGAGTGGGATATCTTCTGAGTCTATGGTGTTTGCGTTACCTTTCTACCTGTCCATTGTACAACGGGAGACCGCGCAGCTCTACGTAGCCAGCCAGCCAACGCTTGGTTGCCAGTGCAACTTTAAACAAGTAACCACGCTTAGAATCAAGACCGTGTACCACTCCGAAATTTAGCTGTATTTCTCTCGTTTTTGGAACTATGTTTACGAAATGTAACGGGCGCCTAACACCGGCGTATTCAAAGTGTGTTTTAGAGTGTTAAATATCATTTTTAAAAGAAGTAGCATACATTTAGAGTCACCAAAGTTTTAACTCTGATTTCGGCGAGTCGTTTATAAAGTGAACTGTTTGTGGACAAATTTGAGTGGTAAATACCGACTTAACACGTGAAACAGTAATAAAAGTGTGTAAGTGGACTCCGGAAAAATTACACATTTTTGAAACTTTCGATGAAATTCCTTTTTATCTACACAAGCAACTAACTACCTGTTGAATCCAGCGAGATAGTCACGTGTCTTCCACTAAACAGGATACTAGGCCTACTATGAGTGATAACAAATATTGTGATAAATTATCGATACGTAACTAGTTTTTCTTTTTCGTGATCTAATACACCCGTTCTCTTAAACGTTTGAGAAAGTATACGTTGCTTATGCTTTAAATTACTTTGTTTTATACGTAGTTGTAGTGACATTTTCCAACTAAAGGGCCTGCACGGTATTCATCACTTATTGTTTGCTACTAATTTTGGTGTATAGTTGTATTGTTGTAGATATTTTCCCCTCTCCTTTTCGTAATCTGAGCGAAATATATGCAGTAAACCAAAGGTAACGATCAAACAATGCATTACGAAAGAGAGTTTGTTTCGAGTGAATAGGCCTAACGTGTTGTATGGCTTAACGAAGTGTATCTAGTTAACATTTAGTTGTTGTGTAATAAGACGAACCTACTATCTTAACATGATGATTGAAACACCTTATTTGTGCGTTCTGTACGTCTCCACAGCCGGACAGCAAGGCCCGGGCCTTGGCACAGACGAGGAGGAGATTGTCCTATTGGTCTATGTTGTCATAGATATGGGGCAAAATAAGGTAAGGATTTTATTTTATTCAATGTTTCTCACAAAGTGTGGTCCGCAGGATTCTAACGTCATAAGGAATTATTAAAGAAGGTTGATCAAATATAGTACAAACATTTGAAATGGAAACGTATGAAATATCCATTCTATAAGTTTTACTGTTAGTTCTTTCCTTGAGAGATGCAAGTCAAATAGAAAAGGAAGTATGTATCAAACTTTAGTCAAACAAATCTGAACAGTTATTTATCAAATAATATGAGACAGAATGTTAAAGAAATTCAAAACACTATTACTTAACTTTCAAACCTCCTTCCTCCCCCCTTTTCCGATAGGGCCCCAGGGGTACCCCAGTACACATAACTTCCATTTGGGTAGTCTAGCTTCACCAAAACACTTATTTAACTGCATGTAGATGTATCTAGGATCGGGTAGTGAAGCCCGGGTTTCAACCTCTTTCATTCCATCTGCTTATTTTTCTGAGAAAGATGACTGGTAATTAATTGTGACTTTTTTTATTTGTCATAATTGATGCACATTGTGATGGCTCATATATAAATATACATATATTTAGAGGAGGAAAGGGGGGCAATTATTGTAAAAAAGTCACAAGCTGTTCAAAGAATATTGTCAAATTACTTTTAAAATAAGTGTTTGGAATTATTCATTTTATAAACTATTCACCCTCTTTTATTTACTTAACTACTAAAAAGTTTGTGTTGACAAGAAATAAAATATTTATGAGTTTAAATTACCGGTAACAACTTAGAATCTGGTAGAATAAATTTGAACAAATTTTTCACTTTAATTTGGTCTATAAATATCCACTGTTTACGAACTTTTAAAACACCTGCTTGGAGTAATATTTTTTCTTTTAAACATGTCTTGGACTATAAATTAGAAAAATATAATTAAAAGCTGTTATACAACAGGATACCCCTTTGGCATGTTGTTTAGCAAAGCTTGAAACTTTAAACTACTTGCTAGAATATATATATGTACAGTACACTCCGTTTATCTTGAAAGTTCTCCCCTGGAGAAACATAGTAACAACAACATGGCTGCGAATGGTCGACAAGCTGTAAAAAAAACTATTTGGAAGGTGGGGTGGGTCAAGTGGGCAACACGACTGGACCAACTGCTAGACAAACTCGTGTATAGGAGGATCAAGTGGTCGTCTGGTCGACAAAATTAAAACAAATATTTAGAAGACAGATTGGGTCACTGGTCGACATGAGTATAATCAGTGGTCGACAAATGGTCGCCATGACTAGGACCAACTTCTCGACCAACTCGTAAAAAGTAGTCGACATTAACAAACTACACAAATGTAATAGGAATTAGAAAGTTTCAATTTCGAGGAAATCCGAATTTGCGTGGAAGGAGAGTGGATTTTGTTTAAAGGAGTAGCCTACATATTTAATAAATTCATTTAAAGCTACAGTACTATAGTGAATGGCAATGAAAGTGCCAGTAGTAGGGCCTAGTTCTTCAAATTTAGAAATCTCAACTTCCCCAACCAAATCAATTAAAAATATCAAGGAATGTTGCTTGTATTTAAAATGGCTGACCTCCAGAGTGCTCTCGATAGCAACTGTTCTCATTTTGAATGTTGGTCTTGAATATTACCCATTCTTGTAAATGTTTTATGCTCCCCCATAGATTCTTGTTACTGTTAATATTTTAACCCCACCACATCACAATACCTACCTGTTCGGTTTGTACAGATAAATAAACCACGCTAATGGGATAGGAATGAGGAAAGTAGAATCTTAGAATAATTTGAAAACATATTTGAGTGGGGGAGAGGGGGGGATAGGGACCCACAGTACATCCGACTGGGCTTGAAACCCCGATCTCATAACTGGCAATCCAGTCTAGCATTAATGACGCATTAGACCAATAATGAGGGCTATGTTACAATTAATAAATTACTTCTTGATAATGGTCATCCTCTTTGGTTTAAACGCTTCATTATGTGGAGTGACTAAAAACTTGACATTGTCCTAAGGACTTATTGGAACTGTAATTACCATCAGAGCTGATAAGAACATTTTTTTAGCACTTTATGTATCTGTCATAACATTCATTTTTATACCTAATTTCAGTTTTCTACCACACGGGAAAGTAGGTAGCTGTTTCTATCCGTTTTAATACAAATTTTAAAACTCCAAGCCCCCCTACCCCTGTTTTTCTAACTACAATTTATAAATATCCATATTAAAGAGTTACAGTAAAGTCTCGGAAACTCGACACTGATAACGTGAAATTCCGTGTAACTAGACATGCACACAGTTGTTGGCTCCAGTCATCACAATCCAAGGTCGTTCAACTGTATAATTTCTCTGTTTGTGTAACTCGAGTGGGACAATCGGGCTGTGGTGGTGTGTTTGTTAGTTTTTCAATTCAGTCAATACAATATTATATGTACAGTACTGTACTACATTTATTTTATTAGGTACATGTATGTATATACACCATTATATTAACACGTAATCTATTGTACTGTAATATACTACAGTAAAGTACAACTGTCCCTATAATATTTGATACTGTGCTGTGGTTCATCCTTGTTTGGTAAACATGCATCTTATGAAAGTTCATTCGTAAAACTCGACACCATCTCAGTCCACACCAGGTCGAGTTTTCGAGACTTCTGTATTTGGTTATCTGGAGCTATACTTCTTCCTGACCGCCAAATTAACAATTTTACCACACTTAAAAAATTTTTTTTTTCTATACACCACTCCCCTATTTCCCATGGTCCAATTTAAAAGTTTAAAATGTTCATACTTTATATTGTTATTTTTAGTGGTCCCTTTGACTGTCTGCGAAATTTTAATTTTTCACCATACTGATAAGTAATTGTTTTTGAGAGTTTTGAACACCCACTCCCCTTTTCTCTCCAACTCACTCTTAGAAATTTCATATTTCAAAATTTATTAGCCTATCTGGAGACGTCTCTCTGTCTCCTTTGACTGCCAAATTTTAATTTTTTACCTCATGGAAAAAGTTTTTTCGGATTTTACCCCACTCCCCATTTCTTGGAGCCCCATTTTTAAATCTCCTTTTTTAAATTTGTATGGTTACATGTAGTAGTCTCTTTAACCCTGCCAAATTTAAGGTGTCCATCTCATCTAGAAATAATTTTTGTAACGATCACAATATTCCAAC
This sequence comes from Timema monikensis, assembly GCA_902151445.1. Taxonomy (NCBI): domain Eukaryota; kingdom Metazoa; phylum Arthropoda; class Insecta; order Phasmatodea; family Timematidae; genus Timema; species Timema monikensis. The sequence continues at coordinate 142,454 of CABFVZ010001725.1, read as the reverse complement.
TCCCATTTTACCTGCTTCGGGATTGAATTCCTCAAAACCCCTTGTTATGTAACACACTATGAAAAAACACCCTCAATACACCTTGCCAGGATTCAAACCCCATCTCCCCGTCACTAGAAAACTAGATTAGTAATAATTAAGGGTACAGGGGAAAATGAGGAACGTCACATTAGACACATTTCCAAGGACAACAATTTTTATATTAAAACCCCAAAAGTAGCCCAGAAAATATTTTTTTAATTAATTTAAATATGATAGAGTTCTCTTTTAACCATAATATATAGTACATTAGGAAAGGTCTCATGATTGTCTAACAGATGGCAGCACTAATTTAATCTGAGTTGGACTTAAGCCCTTGTTCCTATGCATTTTTCAATTGACATCTGGTCCTCATGCCCACCGATGTGGGTCTATCTCATCACCCATCAGAGTAAATATGTCGCAGATTTAAACTCGGTATGACAGCTGGCTATCGTCTTTATTTAATAGTTAGCTCAAGGGAACGTGTTGAAGGTGGGTTTTTAAGAATTCGCACCATCATTCGCTATTGAAAGAGTTTAAAACAAGATTGTGTCGACAACCATCCTCGCATTGCAGTCGAACCCCGGTCTCCTCTTACGCGATCCTCCCGGATTTCATCAATGTTCATGTTTTCTCGTCGAATGTTTACATCTCTCCTCACTCCTTCCTTGTAAGTTTAAATATGTCGATACTTGCCGTTTCATTCGTTTCAATACCTTTATTTGGGACCTTGGGGTTATTTCGTGCCTGACCAGACTCACGGATGGGAGACCAATGTTCATTAAGGGCACCGGCTACTATAGAATACAATAGTTCTTAACGACGTTGCCTATTTGGATATTTTGAAGATATGTGAAACGGGTTGCATCTTAAAACTTAAGGGGACTGACGCTAAAAAAATAACACGAGGACTGGCGCCGTTGCATTTTTGCAACTTGCTATAATATTCTAAATAATAATTTTTTAAAAAAACGCATACTTTAATGCATATAATTGAATCAATATTATCAAATACATATTTGAATGATAGTTGTATTCTGTAAATTTAATAATAAAAAAAAAGAAATTACGATAAGGCTAAACCGTTACAAAAACTTTTCTTCCTTGAGTTTCTTCCTTCAATTCGTATTTTTATGATTAATAGCGACCGCACGTTAATAACAACTCCAGCAAACTGAAGCACTGTGATATAACTTGCACTAACTATGCAATGTAAACATATGGCGGCAATGAGCCAGACGTATGGCATCACGACTGGCGCCATTGCGTATTCACAACATTCCTGCATGGCACCAGTTCAAACTCCCGTATCTCAGAAAATAAACCTTTTTTTAATGTTTGATGGCATCATACCACGCAGCAGGAACTAAATAAGTAGTACTTGGAGGGGATACAAACTAATTACCTTGTTTAGAAAAAAAAAAACACTACAGCTTTTGCTAAAATGCAACAGCGCCAGTCCCCGAAGGCCAACTTGACGGACCTAACCACTCACACGTAGATACAAATATATTATGTATTATAAAGAGTGGGAACAAAATAAGCAGTTCACTCTATGATACCTCTTGCTTATCAACTACTTACCCTCTTCCTCTGACGAATTTACATTGCTCTGATTTTTAAAATCAACCTTTTCTTGTTTCCTATTTTAGATTGGCATTTGCTACCATAGACTTTTTAAATCTAAATCCTGGCATGAAGATTCCGACTGACCCATTTTCATGACTAAGTCAAATGTATACGTCATAGAAGATTTATATAAAATAATTTAAAAAAATTACTTCTACTTAATAAGCAATTTTGTGACACACTAGGACTATTTTTTAGAATTATTTAAAAATTCATGGTTTTTGTGTCAACGTTAAATATTTAAAATTCGTTGAATAAAACGTAAATTCATCAACATGGGAAGTCCTATCTTCACCATCCATGATATCACAGGTAGGCAAAATCCTTAATCAGGGGTCCGCGACCCTAGATGGGCCGTCACTTTTAACTTGCATATTTCTATTGTTTTGTTATGTATTGTGTTTATAAAGAAGCACATATTGGGCTATTAAAAATATTTTGATGGATGTATTGCCTTACAGTTACTTTGTTATGTATTTGATGAATTCAACAGAATTATTATGAAAAGAGATTCATGGCACTAAAAGAATTCAAGAACTCCTTGCATACTAGAAGGGGACTGAAGCATTTATTATTGGAATTACATTTGTGTACCTTTAAAAGTACCGAAACATCGCTCACTTTTTTCTTGACATCCTGTTAAAAAATGACTGTTTTAAGAAAGCTAAATCTATGTTTCTAACCATTTACTTTGATTACAGAATTGCTATATTTCACGTGCTCTGGTCGAAAGTCAGTGTATTTCACCGTTTAATCATCTTGTATAGCTATAAAACTTTAATTAAAATACTTTAAATCCTACATGGATATGTTGATACGTTTCACCTCCAGTTTGGCTTGGGAAATATATTAACATACTAAATAATTATTTAAATACAGTGGATTTCACCGCATCTCAGAGGTACATGTTACAGACGTTCAGAAATACTTCACTGAACTGATAAGGTTTTAAAAACTGATTTAAATATGTCTCACGCTAAAAGGACTAGAAGACACCAACATGTATTTATAGATTATAAAAACAGTAATGGTGCAAAGCTTCGAAAAGTCGAAGTCGAAGGTCAAATCTCATTCGGCTTCAACTTCATTTACAATAACGTTTGCATATTCGAAATTTTTGAAGTAATGATAAACTTTCGATATATTATCAAACGATTTAATTTTATCCTAATAAATATTACATTTTTCAATATTTGAGCATTTCAAAACCGTCACTAAACAGAATTGTAACAATGACTAGTAATTTAACTATCATGGATCAAATGTTAATATATTATATCCACTATCGCCAACAAAGTTTTGTAAAAAATAAAAATACCTATAAAGAAATAACACCATGGTCACTGGTATGAAGCAGAGAAAGCGCTTTAGTTTTGCTATCATCGCAGCTCGCGTCTAATGTTTGTACGTTAATATTCCATCTCTTTGGAATTATTTGTGACAAATTTACAACTGCATTTTGACATAGAAGTTTTTCAAAGCTTCTTCGCATTTTCTTTATCATTCAAAATGGCTGATACGGAAAGTAGTAACTGAAAACATATTTTAATTTATAATTATTAACAGAAAAATGCAGATTAAAAGACACGCATATGTAAAGCTTGAAACATAATATTAGAAACTCCATGTGCAAGTAAAAATTAAAACTTAATTGATAATTTACCAAGCTTATTAGTAAGCCTGTGTGCATTAATAATTATTATTATAGTCCTCAGGTAGCAAATAAGGACATTTTCTTAATCCTTGTTACTGACAAGATCTAGAAAAATAATTAATTTAAAAATTAAAAGTAGCAACAACAAACATCCTAGGTAGCTTCGACTTCCGACTTTTCTTCGCTAGTTTCACTTCGACTTCTTTGCTTCATTTAAAGTGTGGTCCTTGCACACCACTAAAAAACAAAACACTTTATATTTTAAAATGTTGTCGAGAAGGTTGAATTAGTTTATTCTAAACCGGGCACTGAATAGCCCACATTTACAAGCGGAGGTTTTTCCATGCGCCCTTTAGGGGAATGTTAGTTATTTATTAAAAGTCACTCTCACAACATTTTCTTAGATTGGATAGTTCCTTAGAACTAATACTACCAATAGAGTAAATACACCTTTTGGTGAGGAAAAATATGCATCATTAAATTTAAAATATGGAAGCTAAAAGTCTCTCGGACCAAACTTACACAATTCAAATTTAGACATTTTTGTTTTGTGGCATTTTTTAAAAATATTTCCCGCTTTGGTGGCCGCATGGTCTGAGGTGCTATTCTGGCAATGTACTAGACTGCCGATGACGAGATCTCGGTTGGGTGCACTGAGGGTGTTTTTTTCCCTAAATGGTTTCCCACTCTATCTCCACGAAAATTCTGGCACACTTTCTCTAAATTCAACCTTCCTCATCCCTAAACCATTAGCATAATTAGTACATAAGGGTACAACCCAAATGGGTAGTAAGACGCGGAGCTAAAATAAAAGTAAATTTTGTAATAAGTCAGTATCAATTAAACACGTGAAAATACTAATAATAGACCATTTAATACAATAGGATGATATTTGCTTAAAAAAACAAGGAATTTCGAGAGCGAGTCAATCCGTAGTAGCCATTTTGAGTTGTAAAACGTGGACAGTCGGCATTTAGATAATTGGAAATGTTGTGCAAGGCTGACCAACTTACAGACGAGAAACATACCAACCAACATAATTTAATCGCGTATGTCCTTGAAGTGCTAAAACCAACTAAAGAAAATAAGATTTATTCTTTAAGTTTGTGCTAGATGAGTAGAGGTTTGGAAAGCTGGATGTCGAGAGAAATAAAAAGAAAACATATTCCGAGTTTTTGTTTACGATAATTTGTTTGTTAAAGCTTTTTTTTTTTTGTTTAAACGTTTCACAAAAAAGGCTTAGCGATTTAATAGGGTAAGGATAACCAGTGTAGCTATCGAAAATGTACCCACATTCACATAGAAATCGCTAGATCTTAATTATTTGGGGAACAGAACGAACTCATTTCCCTTTTAAATTATAAAATATATTTTTTTTTTACTAAATGATCGACACGAATAATATAAGGCAATGAATTATATAAGACGCTCAGAACAAGCTACCTTCATTGTTTATGCGTTGCTCCAAACGTGGATTTTCAATTTTATAAATAAAATAATTATTTGTTTCTTTTACGTTACTAAGAGATGGTGGTTACACTTTACAGACAGAAATTAGGGGAAACCTGTCAAAAGTCAAATAATGCTTTGGTGTCAGGGAATTCAATAAAAAAATAAGGAAAAATCCTTGGAATTTAAATATTTGACTGATTTTGCACCTGAACATTTAAAAAAAAAGGTAGAGATTTTGTTTATCGATGTTAACAAAACGCCTTGCTTAAATATGTCAATCTTAACATGAGATGATTATACAGGGTTTGTTTTATAGCACATTTACACAGGGACACAAATATTACCTAATTAATTACGAGAAAATGAACAAGAACTTATAAGGAGGTTGATGTTGTTTGCTAGAGCTTAGGATTTGTTGAAACTATGTGATCAATTTAATTAACGAAAAAATTCTCATCCACCAAGAAAAACTGTAAAAAAGGTTAGGTGTGGAATATTTTTCACTGCTGTCTGGAAAACCTGGAAAAGTCATGGATTTTTATAATCAAAGTTTTCCCCCCTGCCAGCGACGTCCGTGCGCACCCACGTGGAGTAGGATTCTGGTAAGAAGGAACTTTTAGAAAATAGAAACATGTTTTTAGCTTTCAACATTGATAACATTATACTATTGCATTAGTGTTATTTTCTATCAAACGTGGCAATTGCAGGTCACGTGACTTGAAAGTAGATCTAGTGATTTATATAGCTGTCAGATAAGGGTCCCCCCCCTTTTTTAAAAAAAAATAATGGAAATTTGACTGTCGAATCCTGACTGAGATTTGAGCCTTAAAATCTTTGTCACCAGCAATTCTGTCTATTACGAACCTGATTCCTTAAACCACATAACCGCGAGGGGTGGTGTTCGTGAATTAGTAAAGTGTAAATCATTTTGAAAATGTTTCTTGTCTGATTTCTGTTAACTATTAGAACATATTTCATGGGAAAAGAAAATGTATTTGCTTAGAGTCGTTAAGTGTTTTTAACTAAAACGAGGAGTTTTTATTGCCTTTCAAAGCTTGGCATTTAAGTCACGTTAGTTTTCTCAGGACGACGTTGACACACAAAGTGTCACCGTCTTAGATTGTTCTGCGAGGATGATTACACATATTCTGACCACTGTCGAATTTTCTGGTGTGTCCAACAAAATCATTCTTTTTTTTTTTGTATCTATCACTACGTGGTTTGAGGTCGAGGATCCTGTGTTCGATTACAAATAGGGCCAACAATATGTTTCAATATGTGGTTGGGCTAAACTACGGTACAGTTCTACAAACTGGGATAGTTTTTTGGGGGTTGGGAGGGGGGGACGAGGTTTTTTAAAATTTGGACAAGAGTATATATTGGCTAACAGTGAAGGAAACAACTTGTCAAGTTATTTTGATAGCCTATAAAATAACAATGTCATGATGTCAGATAGAATAAGTGATTTTTTTTGTTTGGTTTTTGATTTTTGAAAAATTCAAACAAGGGTGAAAAATATACATTAACAACTTTTTACTATTACTTTCTCTTATCGCTTTTGAAGTTGCAAGGCAGAAGTTCGATTAGCGCTTAGCGCCGGACTGGTGTGAATTTCGACAAATTAGTATCTAGTCTACTTTCGGATCAAGTGTAATGATTTTTTTTCCTAATTTATAGGCTGCTATAACATTTTTCAAAAATGCTTAACACATATTTTAAAGATCAAGCTTCTTAAAATATATTTCAGAACACACACACAAAAAAGACACAAGGAAATATTGTGTTGGCCAACAAGTAAAGAAAACCATTAAACTGTCCCCACTTGTAAAACCATTAAACTGTCCCCACTTGTAATCAAAAAAACTGTTTATCATTTTACATTATCTTAGTGTTTAAAACTACTTTGATAGCTTTCACCCGGTGCAATACTAACCGTGTGATTTTTGTTCTGTGGCTGTGTTGGTTAAACTGGGACCGGGGTAGGGGGGCATTTAACTGCCCTCTGATAATATATAATATTAAGCTTAAAGTGGCGTCGCATAAAATTCCATATTGCTTTGAGAGAAATCCAATATTTAAATATTTGCCAGGGAAGACTTCTCCAGTGTTTTTCTAGAGCCATATAATTATTTTTTTAAAGTATATTTTCGTAGACTACTCTTCATAACTTGTGATAGTGTCCCATAGCCACTGCGACCATAACACCCTAATAGCGTGAGAGGGGCAGTGGCGTTGTTCTACATTGCGGCAAGTGTTTATTCCTCCAATCTTGGGAGAAGAGAAAATAGCCCGTCTTACACTGTTAGCTCTCACCTGAGACAATATAGAGGCACGTTGAGATATTTATTGTGAATCTATAGCACTCGAGCGCACGGAATGGTCTACGAGGAATATAATAGAGGAATGTTGTTTTCCTGGCCTGGCTTGTTGTCAGTGAACCCAATAAATACGCCAAAAGGTTAATTTGGGTTCGCTCGCTGACACCAAATTATATCTAAGACCTAAACATATAACTATAGTTTTTATTTATATACCGGTACAGTATATTTAGGGTTATTTTAAGGTTAGGAAATTATCTAAAGAAGCGGAGGAAATCTTGTGCCCTTAAAGAAAGATATTTAACCTAACTTGACCTTACCTAATCTAATCTAACATAACCTAACTTAACCTAATTTTATTAATTTATTTATTTAAAGTGCACTTTCGGAACTAATTAAATCACCACATGACTAATAAATTAACTCAAATCTAGAACAGAACAGACACAACATCCAACCCCCGACCGTCATCACATCACTGTGAAAAGGAAAACTCACATTATACCAATGATACATTTTTCGACCATACCAAGAATTGAACCCCGGGACCCTAAACTCATTAGATAAACACACCACCGACTGAACTAAGTTGTAGGGAAAGATGTAACCTAACATAAAGTTACAATGATGTAAAAACATAAAGAAAAGACTAGTTATTATTTTCACCCCAATACATGAACTCAAGTGCTTCATAATCATATATCGTGTCTAGCTACAACCACACAAGTCCCCCCCCCCTCTCCCCCCTACATTTCTCCATACGAATATTCTTCGCATGTTAAAACCCAAAACGCAAGAAGGTATTCACTCTCAAAGAGAGTATTCAACCTGAAGGTTGGCCTTGATGTGCTACCTCACGTATCCGGAGAAGAGGTCCAGGTCCTCCAGCCGGTTAGTGACACCCGCCCACGCCATCTGCAAGAAAGCACCTAAACTATGGTAGCTCTTCGTTGCTTACCGGACTGAATTCAAGAGCCCACACATCTTGCCGGCAAGGTATCTCGTATACCTTCCAGGAATACTTCACATGCCACTAATTGATATGGGGACGACGGTTTTACTTCCCTTTCGAAGGAAGTGAGGTTACGAATTCTAAACTCTCGATACAACCCGCAAGACCTCGGCTGGGTTTGAATCTGTAACAATCGGGTCCAGACGCAAATAACTTACTTTACTACCGAGGTCATCCCCTGGATATTTCCTGTTTATAAATTCACCTCTGTGTTTATTAACTCTGGATGTATTTTCGACTGACCGCTTCCCATAATGTTATTAGAATGGGGGTGATATCTGCGACCAGCTGAATTGCCCGCGCAACCAAGTCGCTAAAAGGCTTCATTTAACTATATTTTCTTCTTTTAATGCTACGCGCTACGTTATAACCAAGTCCTGGATTTTGATGACATGTGTTTTTTTTTTGTGATAAACAGACAATGCTAATGTACACATACATTATGTTTATTACCTTCTGGTTGTGGAAACGTTTTTATAGGTCGTTATTTGGTAATTTTTGAGGCATTGAATAAGTATTTTTTTTAAATATTCATTAAACTGAAAATTGACGCCTGGATACAAGAATGATTGAAACCCAGAACTTTGGCTGGATTTTATTCCCGTGTCCAGGTGTTATTTTTCAATTTAACGAATGTAATATTTAGATGCGGCCGTAATTAACACAAACATATTATTTTAGCTCGGATATTTAATTCGTATTTTTAAATACTTTCTATATTTTGTAAATGCATAAATAGAATTACTCAAACACAAATATTTATGTTCAACAAACAGTTATTATTATTATTATTAGCGCCGCGTCTTACTACCCATTCGGGCTATACGCTCTTACGCTAATGTGTAATGGTAGGGTGATTGTGAGATGAAATGGAGGACCTACAGTTTAACGTGGAATCCGAACCACGGTGGAGGCCTGGCATTCCTCACA
>CABFVZ010001725.1:83195-132791 GCA_902151445.1 Timema monikensis | reverse complement strand
TTATTATTATTAGCGCCGCGTCTTACTACCCATTCGGGCTATACGCTCTTACGCTAATGTGTAATGGTAGGGTGATTGTGAGATGAAATGAAGGACCTACAGTTTAACGTGGAATCTGAACCACGGTGGAGGCCTGGCTTTCCCCACATTCACAAGATGTCTTGCCAGAGGTGAAGGAAGGGTTTGGTAATCAGATAAATCTGTGCCTATAACGAGGATTGAACCCCGGACGCCAGCACAGAAGTTTGACACCTTACCCTTAGACCGCCAGGTCACCGGGCCATTAATAGCAAGTGTGTTAAACCTATCACTGATAGAAAAAAGTCAAATATCATGTCAAAATGAGAAGTTTCCCCAGCACTCAATGAACCAACATACAATAATATTGCCTGGCGCCTGTAAACTAGACTGTACCGGGTCGAGCGCGCGCGCTCGCTCGCTCCAGTGTGGCCACCTCCCATTACAACCAATGTGTTCTATTTTATATTTTAGTCGCTCGCTCGCTCATTCTGGCCGTACCCTCAGGTGTACAAACTACTTTAATCCTGTCAGTGATTGGGTGTAATTGCTGTGTGGCACATTTATAATAGTAGGACCTACTGCTGAACGAGTCCTCACAGACTTACTTAAGATTATATGTGACACAGGCCTAACTTAGAAGATTTTTTTTAAAATTTGTATAATATTTTTATTTTAAATTTATTTTTACGTGCTTGGCGCCTTGCTATTCATCCGGGCTAGTTGCATTGCATTTTATCTCACCAATCACGTGTTTGAACACACATCAACGCTCTTAATAATAATAATAATATTTAGCACCGCGTCTTACTACCCGTTAGGGTTATACGCTTTAAGTACTAATTACGCTAATGGATTAGGAATTGGGAAGGTTGAATTAGAGGAAGTGAACCCGCATTTGCGTAGAGGGAGAGTGGAAAACCATTGAGGAAAAACCACCCTTAGTTCACCCGACCGAGATTCGAACCTCGATCTCCCCGTCCTCAGCAGTCGAGCTCAACACGACAAGCGCGTTAGCCAACTACGCCACCGAGGCGGGTAACAACGGTCGTATTTGATGAGAGAGGTTAAATTTAGAATAAATGTTTGGGCCCTTCATTTGCGTGAAGGAATAGTGGAATATCATTAAGAAGAAGAAAAACACCTCATTACACTCCGAGGACTAGAAACTTGAACATCCAGGCAACAGTAAACCAGACAAGACGAGATGGATGCCTTTGACCGTATACTAACCGGCTCGGGTGTGATTTAGTTTTGCGTCACATCTTTAGTAAAACTGAGCGTTAAGAACAAGACGTACAGTCCGATTTAGGTATGAAGAAACTTTTTGACAGTTATAAAAAATATTAAAACCATTCTCATATGTTCATACGTCAAATCGTGTAATCTGCAACTGTCGCTCTTGAAAGAAACTATCACTAGTTGTATGGTAAATGTTTTATCAATGTTGGCCTTAAAAAGATGTGTTGGTATTTTCTAAATGTTTTTCTTCTAGAATCGGACTCTACGTAGACCTTGACTTTCTTATGATTGGATATTTGGAGCACCTTTTAGAAAATACAAACATATTTTTTGGTGTCAACATTAGTAACATTTTGCAATATTCAGTTGTTTATTACGTATTGATAATATCTATCAAAAGTGACAGCTGAACATCATGACTTGACTTATGAATACGTATCAGTAGATCTAGTAGCTCTTCGAGCTGTCAGCAAAGTCCATTCGTTTGAAAACTGGGGTATGGTTAACACAACTAGTTGATCCTTTGGTGAAATCTGTGACCTCAAGAATTACATTTACAGGCCTACTATAAATTATAGTTTAATGACCCGTGGGATATACGGGAAGGGGGGGGGACTAGTCCCTTAGACTCAGAGAGCACTTCGTCAACGTTGACAGGAAGGACATAGTTCGTATCCCTGATTAGGGCACTTGTTTTAATTGTCACATACTTTTCTCACTTTGGTTGTTTAAATCCACTCTGTCACTGTGGGTACATTTTATATGAGTTATCCTCCTCATTTCTACCTTTACATCATAAACCTCCTCATTTCTATCTTCACATCATAAAGTTAATAATCCTCGTGTTGAAAGTACCGATTCTAGAATAGTGACATTTCAGTAAAGTTGGTATGACTGATTAGCCGGCTGAACAGACTTGTTTTACTGTGACCTTCAGGTAGGAAAAAAAAGATAATGACGTGGAAAGTGAAAGAATAGAAGGTGAAAAGAGATGAAACTCCACAAGTTTTAGAAAATATAAAAATTGAAGACCCACGTTTCAATAATGAGCAGCTCTATTTTCGTATTATTTTCAGGAGGTACAAAAAACTGTTTATCAAAATTGCTGGTGTAGATGGATGAAAACAAATCTTGTTATTTGTATACAACATACAAATAGTATTTATATATAGGCCTACATATATAGTTGCTTATAGCCCAGACAATATTGGTTTTATAAAAATATATTTCAAATAAAGGTGTTTTATATTAATTTAATAGTACTACATCTTTACAATAATAAATTAATTCGTTTATCAAATAGTTACGGAGATATGATAAAAAAAATTGAAACTGTATGTTTATGTAAAGTACTCTCAAATTCATTTTCATAGAAAAACGAAAATTTACATTTTGTTGGTAATGTTAAACAGTTCCTGGATACAAAATTCAAATCAATTCACTATCTAGTGAATTTTGAGAATATTTATTATTTCTCATTTTGCGCTTGAGTAAACTGCCCTTGATTTTAGTGTTAGATATCTAATAAAATAAACTCTTCGGGGGGACCTTATGAAAGTCCTAGTTACCAAGTCTTAGCTCAACCAGTAACATTGTTTCGGCTCTACTCCGAGGTGCAGATAGCTGGACAGACAGACGGCATCGAAAAAAACACCTTTTCTGTTTCAGGGGTCATGAAATGTTGACATTTATCAAAATCTCAATACTTCTCTCTCTCCGAGGGGCCGAGAGAAAGTAAAAAGGTTCATTAAAAATGGTATCAATAGAGAGAAGTAGACAAATATTCTTCTCAAATCAATCAGCCGGCTTCCACAAAGCTAGGTACAAGCTACGGTAGCGACCCAATCTCCTCTTCACATAATCCTAATTTAAAAAGAGCTTAAGCAGACTCCAAATTATTATTAAAATGGTGTTATTTATGACAACCTTGTTTAAAGAGTGCACTTCTGGAAGTGCTTTTATTGACTACACCTGGCTAAAAGATCTTAACGAAACCTTCGTAAGGCAGAGGATCTTGTATATCCTCCTCAGGGTGAAAGTCAACTGTGTCACGTGGGAAACTAGAACGATCCGATGTTTCCGTTGCATCGAGCGCTCGAAGTAGTCTTTGTAATAACCTCTAAGGACAAAATTAATAATGCGACAGTGTATTAATCATAAATATATAGATAAAAGCATTTTTTATTGAAAAAATCTACGCCGTTTGAGAATGTATGAGGAAGATGCGCGAGAAGACCGCTCCGGACACCTCAAAAGGCCCGCATGCTGCCTAAATGTCACTGAACCTTGAGTTAGAACATTCTCTTGAAAGGGGTAGGTGACTGGGGAGAGTTTGGGAAACGCACATTTACGTCATTGTATCAAGGAAACGCGCAAGGCAACCATTCTAACACAAGGACCACTGGTGTTATATTATTATTTTGGTTTGAACCGATAGCTCCGGTTGAGATCTTGAGGGTACAAAGCGGGGAGACTGTTGAATAGCTGTTTCAACAATGAAACTGAACCCTCCTAACGGAAAGCTCTCTATTGAGGGATGGCCCATAAAGGTGAGGGTTGTAAAGGTGGGGGTTGTAAAGGTGTCTCATAAAACTCTTACTTTTGGGTCGGTTGGCACAGGGGGTTTCAGAGTCTCGATTTGGAAATGCCTGTTGATATGGTTACTCCTCATGCGTACCTAGTACCTAGGCAGCTGAGATATTGCCAATCAGATGCTCGCTTGGGTTAAATATTGACAAACCCTATAAAGGTATAAGAGTTCGGTGTTTACTAGAATGTACACACAATTATTTTATGTATTTTCTGTAAATATTTATAAAAACATCTTTTGCTCTGAAAACTCGAAACATCCACATATTTTGGTTGATCGATAAGACCTAAATTCCCCGGAAACTAAATCTAGCTAGGGCAGGCGCATACAACGGCTCTTTGTGAATCGAATGATGTAATTAATTGAAGGGGGAACAACACAAATTGATCGGTATTTGTGTTTTTCCTTCCCTGTCTTTTCTCGTACTGCCAGATAGCTCTATCCAGGAACTTTATAAACACACTGGGTTTTTGTGTTTGTAGCGCCTTAAACCCACTAGCCCATGATCTACAAGCTAACTTAAAATCTCGTATCATTCGTAGCAAAGGAATGCAATAGCTGCGTGGTAGCATGAACCCAATCACACTGACTGGTAAATTATGTCAGGTTCCGCCTGGAATCGAACCAATGAGCACGAAATATGCTCCGGCAGAGCTAGTTCAGCGTTAGCTTGATTTCTTCCGCCCCTTCTCAGTACCCATTCGGGTTAAACGTATACAATAATAAGTTAGTTGGATAGGTTGAGGAGGTATAATGTTAGAGTTAATGGAGTGGAAGGAGAGGGCAAAAGTATTTAGGAAAACCCGCAACACACCTGACCAGGAGTTGAACCCCGTATATTCCAGTCATTGGCAATTTGGTCTAGCACGAAAGTGACGCCTTAGACCATGTGTTAGCCTGTTCGCATGTATAAATGGAGTTATCCTCACGGAATGTGTTTATTTTTATCATCTCACGGAGCACCGAGACAAGTTGCAGATTCCCATGAATTCAGCGTTATTCAAGAGGGGGTTTGTTATTTTAAAATGTAGTTTACGTCAAATTAGAGGTGAAAGGTCCCTATAAGAGTGGTTACTGACCTTTTTAATATGCCATTGTTAGAGCATCAAATTCCTCCCCGTCTCCCCCTAGTTTTTGCTGATAGTTATAAAAACATTTTAAAAATTTCTTTCTAGTCACTTCTTTATCTTACACAAAAAACAATGTAGCCTTCCATTGGCAGAAAATTGTCAAAAAATAAAATAAACAAGAGTAACTTATAATTAGTGTGATGCCAATACCGTCAGTAAAAATTATTTATCTTCATTACTTTGGAAAGGTGATTGAAAAAAAAAATCTTAAATTCTTAGCTGATTTTTCACGTTATTTCCAAATTGGTACACCCCCACCCCATTACTCTAGAAATGCCTCCCCCCCCCTCAAGTTTAGGAACCAATTCCCTTTAGGATTTAAAACCTTGTAGTTACTTTTAAGCGAAATATCGCAATTTTGAGATCAAAGTAAATAGCTATAAACGTAAATTAAGCTTTGCTCAAACAAAACAGGGTCACAACAGAAAACTATTTTTAATTAAGTATTGTTTTTGGGGCTTTGAAACTTCTTAACTGACTTTACCCGTAATAAATACCGTTAGGGTCAGACAATTTTTCTCCAAACAGACTTAATAAACAGAGAGTTCCCTGCTGTCGTAATATTTGCCATCATTATTTCGCTACAAGTTTCGCTAATGCATTAAAACAAAACATCGCCCTTCTGTTACAGGCATAAAGAGACGAACTTTATTGCCTAGAAACTCCCATTGTCAGAAGCAATGCAATCCAAACAAGTGGTTTGTTGTTGCCCTACAAGTGTTAAGTTACCCGCCATGCCACATGTCATGCACATGTTTGAAGGTAATAACACACGCACGGCACTAGATTTGTCACGTCTTTATCACTAAAGTGACGTAACTGAGTATTTTGCATGTTGACAGGCCTTTTCCTGCTGCTCGTTGGTTCACGTGTCTGGTGTGATAAGGAAGAACCACTTGTTTCCGAGCCTCGTCTATCTTTATACGCAACATGTTGGCCAACATAATCCCAAAAAAACTGTGCTACAATATATACTCATTCACAATTTGTTGGCAATGTTGTCCAACATGTTTTAGTTGTGACTTGTGTTGAGTTATGGCGATTAAATTGTTGTAGATAATAAATAGCTAGCACAACATGTTGGCCGATTTGGGAGACTGCGCATGCGCTATTCATTCAATCTATAGACTTTAGCGACCTACGACCTTTGTTTTCAGATACATTTAACATATTGGTTTGCATAGTTTTGTGGTTATGGAAAGGAAATAGTGAACAACAACTAAACTAATTGAGTTGTATCAAAAGTATTCTGTTCTTTATAACAAGAATTCAAATAACCGAAAATAAACTTACTGTAATGTGGCTGCAATTGAGTTGCGACCGCACGAGTTGTTTGCCTCTAAAGAGACCGTTGAATTGCGGCCCGGGCTATTGACCTAACTTAACAAACTTTAAATTTTTTGCTAAATCATTGAATGACAAGAACTGAAGAAGTTTGGATATTACGAGGGATGTTGAGATGACACGATGATAGTTTTTATGTCAAATTTAGGACAGGATTATAGAAAGCACACTGCTAATTAGGTGGAGGCAACTCAAACCTCTCTCTCAGGTGATTGGGCCGCAATTCGTGCGTGTTTCTCAAAAAGCCGGGCCACAACTCACCAGTACGGGCAATAGCTAAGAGTTCTGAACAGCCCCCGTCCCTTCTCCCTCATCGTTTCTTAAGTTTTTGGTTTTTTTCTGAAAGAGTAAGCCTACACTCCCTGCAACAGAAATATCAAGTCATACGTCGCTATCTATGGCGAAAAATGTGGATAGTGACTAAAAACTAGAGGACCCAGGATGTTGGCATGATTAAACTTGGCTTACTTTTCCCCATTTATTGGCTCCCAACATGTTGGATCAAACTTGTTACGTAATAAACAAGAGATGATGTTTGACAATAATTATAAATAAAAGCACATATATATGGTAAAATGAATTAACCAAATTAAAAAGCATATATTAAAAGTAAGAACAATTCACAGTTGAAATCATAAACATAAAGTAGTCAATATTATAAGATAAAATAATCAAAACCCGATTAAAATGTTCATAAAAGACATGTTATAAAATACACGTAAAAATATTGTACAATGAACATATTACAACGATTATTTGGAGTGGTCTTTTTACCTTTCTGGGAAATTTTAATTTTCCAACTCATCTGGAAGTGGGTTTTCTTTTACGGACAAATCTACTTGCAGCTTTATACATCGCGAACCGGACAACCCCATTGTGTGGGGGCCGGATCTGGCCCGCGGGCCGTTGTTTGGAGAGCCCTAGTCTAAGGCGTCACTCTCGCAATAGACTAGACTTCCAATTACAGGTAGATCGGGGTTCGAATCTTGGTCGGATGTACTGAAGGTGTTTTTCTACTCTCCCTCCACGCAGGTCGTACATTAATTTATCTCTAGGGAGAACGTCTTTCAAGACTTTAAACCTCGTATACTCTTAAAGGCCCAATCTTGTAAGCTACTCCATTGTGCAATCTGTCAAGGTAAGACTTCTTGCTATCTTTCAATGTAAACCGTCTGTGCACTATATCTCTTGCGAGTTGCTATCTGGATATATAATATTGATAAGCTTACTTTCATTTTTACACTCGATGTTCGCTTACCAAGTTCATGTATGTGCGTCTGTTTGAAGTTTTAATAGATTTGTGCGATTAAATAATTAATAAATCTTTTTCCCGGTAGAATGTTTTGATCTTAATAGTTGGCTTCAAACCTTGTTTAAGAGTCGCCAAGGATGGGGGACAGTGGTTGTTTTATAATCCAGCTAATTTTTTTTAAAAAAATTGGGCTGTATGCATATGTACGTATTACGCTAATGTGTTAGGATGATGAATGTTGAATTTAGAATAAGTGTACCCGAATATGCCTGGAGAGAGAGAAAGTGGCAAACCATTCAGAAGGAAAACATAAGTAAACCCGACCGGGACTCGAACCCCAATATGAAATTGTGCTGGGTTACATACATAAGGGTGGATCTTTCCCTGAAGTTCACGGGGCTACGATGATCACCCCCCGCGGTAAGGACACAGCGTTTTTAGCACTCAGAAAGATCAGAAATGCAGAATACTCTCTGCATGTAACTGGGTGGCCAGTCGGTAAAATTATGGAAAACCTGGACAAGTCAGGGAATTTAAAACTCTTCAGAAAATAAGGAAACTGCCAGGAAATTTTTCTGGATGGACTATGTTTTTATCAAACTTATGTGCATATAATATCTTAAAGCGCATTTCAAAAATCAGACCTCCTCGTTATCAGCAATCCATCATATTGCGAGAGAGACGAATCACATCGAAGCGGGTAAATTCACCCATTAAACTGGTGATGTGATGTTCGGCTACTGGACATATTCCGGCCAAACTTTGTACACACACGGGTACATCTCGCTCATTGATATATCTACAGATATTATTATTATTATCATCATCATCATCTATCATGACATTGGAAGTGACTAGGCTAAAAAATAAAACTTTCATTCTTTACTTGTAGGACGTTATATAAAACATGATTGAGATGCATTTATTAATAAATTGTTACCGTAACGAGGACCATTGAGGCTACAGTCAGAAACTTTTTAATTCAATCAGTCTTCATACTGATCTAAAGTTTCCGCGTTCATATCCCAATAGGTTCAAAAATATTGAGTCTTAATTTACCATCCCTTAGGGGTAAATTTCGTGTGCGTTTTGACTCAATTTATATCACAAACTTCGGAACACACACATAGAGGCCGTTGTGAAAGGGAAACCTCTCATTTCACCGAACTTTCACCGAGATTTTCGACCGTGCCGACACTCGAGCCCCGGATAATTTGGAAATTGTCTTTGTTTCTTTTCACTTATTTGCTATTTAAATAAAATCAACGTGTATATAGGTAGGTTGCCCAAAGTCTTAAGGTGGAGTGCTAGTGAGCATGAGTTTAGGGCAGTATTTTTGCAGTTTTTATAGCACAAACATCTTTTGGCCAAAATGAATCAAATATTTCTTCCATAGAATCATAGAGTTTAGTTTTTTGCGCATGCTAATCTCAACAGTTGTTGAATATCTGTCATGAGCATGGCTGCATTTGGTGACAAACTTTTCTCTTTATTTAAAAAGTTTGTCACCAAATGCTGCCATTCTCATAACAGATATTCAACAACTGTTGATATTAGAATGTGCAGAAAACTAAACTCTATGATTCTATAGAAGAAATATTTGATTTATTTTGGCCAGAAGATGTTTGTGCTATAAAAACTGCAAACATACTGCCCTAAACTCGCGCTCACTAGCACCCCGCCTTAAAACTCGTGGGATTTACTCATGTATAGTAGGATTCTGGTAGGAAGAACCGTATTTCACAGCAACAAAATCTGATAGATCTTCTTTAATATATCCATACAGCATGTCAGGTTACATCTGCAGCTGTCAATTTCGATGGATAGTATCAACAAATATAAAATTACACAAGTATAATGAATGAATGCTATCACTGTTTCCACAAAAAAATATTTATTTTTGAAAATTTAATTTCTACTAGAATCCTACTATAGCGTTGTTGAATATACTTACTTTGTAAACAACAATCGAACAATCTAGAACATTGCTATTCAGCCTGGGGCACGCGAAGAGATCTTAGAAGGTACGCAAAATTTAATATACATTAGGGGCGTGTGTGAAGCTTCGAAACAAATGTCAACTTCGACTTCACTTCGAAAAAAATCCTGATTCAACAATTATGAATCTTCACCGTTAAATTATTGCCATTCTGAGCTGTTATTTACAGTACAAAACAATATTGATCTGGAAAAATACTGGATTGAATTGGAATTTGCCATAATAACTTGATTTATCAGGATTAAACAAGTATTATAAACGATTGCGCAATAAAAAACATTTTCCAAGTAATTTTAGTGCCGATACATAAAGTTATACAAATAACCAAAATATAATTTTTCAATCATAAAACCACCAAGAAAAAATATTCTAACTTCGATTCGGCATCGAGAAGATTTCATATATTTGATTCTAATTGAAAAGTGGACTTGGTACGCCACCAATATAAATATTTATTATTTCATGATAAACGTTGAATAATTTAAGGTTAGCCTCAAGAGATCCGTACATAGTAACTTTCGATCTAGGAGCGCCATTTCCTCTCTTTCTTTTCCTTATGCGGTTATTTTATGGACGGTCTATATGAGAGGCAATAATGTATTTTTTATTTAATAGCTCGATTCTCCCTTTTCTCATTTAAAGCTTATTATAAAACATATTATTTTGGATGCAGATTATAGCGTATGTATAACTTGCATTATGCAGCAACCACTTTAGGAGTACAAAGCTGAGAAATTAGTATATATGGGGGTACACGAACAAAAAAGATTGAATAGCACTCGTATAGAAACGAAATTTTCTCAAAACTCAAGTCAAATGCATATTCTGAATTTTATCTGATATTGTTTCTTTTTTTCCTTATCACCGCGTCTCACTACTCCTACCTATATTCATTCTCTAGATTCTAGAACAACAAATTAGGAACGTGTCTCTGCCAACAAGTGCTGTGATATATGAGGCAATAAAATTGTACTATTTTGTAATTTCCAATTCAATTCTTATTTAACTTTGAATTACATTTCCTGAAAATTTTACTGTGTCATCAATTGCTCCAAAGATCGAAATTTACGGAACATTTTTCACCCCATATTTATTTTTTAAAGTTTGATTGAAGCTAAACACTTTTTATTTCATACATATTTTTTTTCCGAAGTTAAGTTTTTATTTTAAAAATTTCATGAAAATTGGCTGAAATCAATCTCATTTTTTAAATCTAGGTTACTTTTTACTTTCTCTCGACACCTCGGAGAGAGAAGTATTGTGATCATAAAAAAAACTGAACTTTGAGATGTTAATAAATGTCCAAATTTCATGACTCCTTGAAACAGAAAAAAAATGTTTTTACGATGCTGTCTGTGTCTCTGACTAGAGCCGAAACTATTTTATCATTCGGGCTAAAACCTTCTATCAAGTGTTTTCATAATGTTCCGCGGAGAAGTTTCTGGAATTAAATGTCTAACCCTAAAATTAAGGGTAGTTTACGGGATAAAAGAAAGAAAATAAATGGTCTCGAAATCCGCCTTGGCGATTTTGATTAATTTTCGTATGTAATCATTGTTTACTATTACAAACAAAATTGTTCATTTTCCGATTAAAATGACTTTTAGGGTACTTTACATAGCGAAGATTTTCTATTTTTATTATATCCCCGCAATTATTTTTATACATAATAACTTATTTAAAAGATGTGGAACTATTTTTTCTATAAAACTCTTTTATTTGATTTTTTAAAATAAAACCAACAGTCTCTGAGCTATTAGCAAATATATACTTTTTATTCAAATATTTCAAAATAAATTTGATTTTTATGCTCTTTGGCGGACAAAGATATTCCTCTTTTCTCAATGTTTACGTAACAGTGTATATAATTTATTTGATAGTGTTTTTGCAACAATATATTATATTTAAGAAATTAATACAAAACTATTTTCTAAGACCCTATACACTGTAAACATAGTTTTAAAGTTGAAACTTTATACTCTGAAAGATAAAAAAAAAGTATTTTACTTGATTATTATAAACTTAATATCCCAGAAATGAAAGATAACTGTTACAGGAGCGTAGAATGAATCTTTGTGAATCGAACAGTGTAATTTAATAGTGCACTCACGACATAAATTGTATTGCCATTTATTTTTTCCTTCTCCTGTTTGTTCTCCTAATGTCCAACAGCTCCACCCATCAATGTTATAAACTAGTTTGGTTTCTGACGTTTATGAATTCTCGACGATTCTAGCGCCTTAAAAGTCGACTGAACGTTCATCCGATAACATGGTGTCACACCCCTGTGACAACGCAGGTCGTGTTATCTGTTTGCCTAAAAAAATAACTCCTGTGTATTGTTTGTCATCGTCAATTGACGTACAACACTGCGCACGAGTCTAGCACTCACTTGACTGCAATGCGTGTACTGAAACGTTCGTCTCTTCGGTAAGAACTGACATCTCTGCCAAGTTTAGAGCAGCGGCCGCTAGGAGCGCCGGCTCAACGAGGCACCAACCTAGGGATGGGGTATCGGAACAAAAGTATCGATATTGTGCTCATTAAAAGTATTGGAAGAAAACTATCGAGACCGTACTATGTATCGAAAGAAAAGTATCGATAACAGTAAGTATCGGTATCGAAATTTTAATCTGGAATTTTTTTTTTCCCCTCTAGTAATTTTAATTTCAACTTTTGCATCATAATCATATTTTAATATTCATTTAAACACTGAAAATTATAATGATTGAGCTTTAAAAAAAAACCATTTTGTTAAGTTTATGATGACCGAGCTCATTGATAAAGGAAAGGGTTGTAAAAAGATTGGTTGCCACTCATCCGCCACCCAGTCAGGCATCAGGCCACGAACAAAATGAGTAAGAATAAAGAAATAGTCTCATTTATTCTTCCTCCACAGTCCACCCTGGTAAACAATTAATACCAGTAAGAGTGAAGATAGCAAAAAAGTTTTTTTTTTTTCAATATCAAAGTGTGAGTATTAATATCAATAAAAGTATCGGAAAATAAGTATCGAGTAAAAAAAAATAGTATCGAAAGGAAAATATCGCTATTTGAAAAGTATCTATACTTTTTTCACAGCCCTACAACAACCTAACCTAACCTAACCTAACGTAACCTGGGTGTGATGGTGGTTGCTAAGCTTAACAAGTGTTCACTTTTTGATAGTAAAATGGAATCTGACACATTGATATGGGTTTTTATTTGTGGCGCATAATACTGGTATAGCAGGGGTTTTCAGCTTAAAAGTGACCTAGGGCCACAACTGAATCCACGAGTCTAGTAGTCTAGCGTCGGGCCATATCATCGGCTGGGGGGGAGGGGGGGGGGGAGATAGGACTCACCCAGACACACAAGATAATATAAAAATAGAGAATTGAATGAACATCAGTTAGCGCGTTCATAGATTATTCCCACTTAAGTCAAAACTTTCCTTTTATAGGCTAAAAAAGTCAACTTCACTACAGTAGATTACTTTTTCAAGAAACTTGGTGGGCCGCGAGAGAAAGGCATTGTGGGTCGCATGTAGCCAGCGGGCCGCCAGTTGAAAACTCTTGAAATAAGATGTATTATGACCCCTTAAAAAGCTATTTCACATTCACTAATTGGAAAAAAAAGGTCACCCTTAATATTTTTTCCCCAATTATATCGACCTTCTTTATATCAAAGTGTTTGTTGTAGTAAAATAGAGGGTAACATTTTCTTATACAGTCAACTCTCGATTCTACGACCCCGGGAATAGCGTCCCTCTAGAAGTAACGACCCTTTTTTGGGGAACCGTGAAAAATGTGCGAAAAAAGGTTGAAAAGTTTAAGGAAATCGGCTGAAAATGTGTTTGTTGCATTTATTTAGGTCGCTATGTTGCAATTATCTTTGTGAGCGCTGTATTACTAGTAACTGGGGTGGGTCAGGTATAAAAATAGACACCACCTCATCAATGCCAGCCAATAGCACTTGACTCTGTCCACCCCCTCCCACAAGCAAGACAATGTTTCCCCGCGCGTGACTGCCGCTACATCACGCGCCAGGCTTGCTTTTGCCATTGTTATTTCGATTCATGATTTGGTTACTAATTTGGTTTAATTTTGTGAACAATTTTTGACGACCCATGCTATTTTTTAACATTGTTATTTTGATTTGGTTACGTTTTTGGTTGGATTTTGTCAACGATTTTTGATGACCCGCGCTATTTGTTGACTAAGAAATGCAATTATTTCGTATGAAGGTCAGGGGTGGAACAAAATCCGTTAAAATTCCAATAATGGGCCCTTCGAAATAACGACCCTTTTCCAGGGAACCGTGAAAGTTTGTAGAATCGAGAGTTGACTGTAGTTTTCTTTGTAGTTCTCATACATTCTTGCAGGGAAACTTATTGAGTTTCCCTTTAAACTATTTTCCTATGACGCCCAGGCTACGTTATATCGAGAGTCGTAAGGATCGTGGATTATTGCAATATTTTCCAACTAGCCACTTGTTGTATAAAGGCGCGCCAAAAAGCAACCCCACCTAAGCGCGAAATATAGATCAGGCCGTTCTTGTACGGATGTATTCTCATTTTGTTTTATAGCAAGTGTCGGCAGAGTTAACTCGGTACAAGTACGTTTGACAATTGTTCGGCGTGACTGCATTCAAATCCCAGCTAGCTTCATTAGGGGCGTTACTTCCTACTCCCATTTTCTGTCCAATGTGTTGTCTCTTCATTCATTTGCTATTGCCAGTGGCGTCTCGTGGAGTGTTTCTTAGGTAGCAGTCTTATTTTGATGGAGTTCACTATATTATGACCCGATCTTATAAACTACACCATAGTGGAATAATGTAAGGCACGCTCGCCACCTTTCAGGGTAAACCAAAGGACCGGCTACACGGAGCCGCACCTTACCCGCGCGGACGAATCGTCGAGAGAGCATTGCGCGGTGCGGACCGTGTAACCACCTACCACCGGAAATAAATGTTCGGGAGCTTCCGAACTTTGTTTTCATGCTAACCCCTAAGCACTGTAGGGATGGGCGAAACAGTGATTTTACTATATCGGTGATCATAGTGACTTTGATTTTAAAAGAGCAGTGATTTATACCAGTGATTGGCAGTCACAGCCGTGTCACGTGTGACGCTGTAGTCTTTGTTTCCAACATTACGTACAACATAAACAATATTATATACTACATTCCATTAGGCTCTCGGGCTAGAAAATGCGATGCGGGTCGGCTCCGTGTGACCATAGCTTAACGGTACGTGTGATATGTTCTCATCACACAGCAAAATATATATCTCAAGTGAGGTATGTAGCGTTGACAAATTGTGTGATTGGTAATGCGGATCAATTGGAGAACTATTCACAGGTACAGTTTCAACAAGCTCTGCTTATCATGGCATCGCTCCTCTCTACACGTCATTGGCATCGGAATTCAGAGGTACATAAAAACATTTAACTTTGAAACGCAATGTTTTACTTGGCATAAATTATTTACTTTTACTTATTCCCTTCCAGTAAAACTGATGAGGCTCATGTTACTGTCGAACGGCGCTCTGTCGTGGATACTCAGGAAAACGTCCGTCCTTTTCTCTAGCGATCGTTATCCTGCCATTAATTCGGCTACTACACTTCTGTGACGTTGAATGAATTAATCGGTGGCTTATGAAACAATTGAACAATGTAAAACGGTGCTATTGTGTCAGCAACGTAATCAACACAGGCAGAAATAAAAAGTTGACCGTATTAATTGTAGCTGAATTTCTATTATTATTTGCGTATAACCCGAGTGGGTAGTAAAGCTAATAATAATCTATTATTATTTGTTTAGGTAAAAAAAAATTACCCTAATATTCCAAAGACTGTTAGTACGAATTTGTTTGTTGAATCAAAAGTATACGATTTGAACTATACAATTTCAACATGACCCGCTTCGGTGGCCAGATGGTTTAACGCTCTAGCAGTGGACTAGACTGCATATGACGTGTAGATTTAGATTCGAACCTCGTTCAGATGTACTAAGGGTGGGTTTTATAACCTGGTTTTCACTTTCCCTCCATGAAAATGTGGGTACACTACCTATAATTGTAACCTTGCTAATCCCTAAAAAACCATCAACGTAATTAGTGCATAAGCGTACAAAAAACCGACATTTATTCAATAATTTGGGTAATTTTTGCTATAAGTATTTTACACTGCCACTACGTCAAATGAAAAAATTGTTGACTCGTCTTAGAAAACGCCAACCAGTTCTAAGTGCTTTTAGAAGTTCTATGAACCATTAGACACTTTAAAAAAAATTGTTAACTCATTATTATTGTTCTTAAGGGTGCCGAATAATTGAAGGGAAAATAGTATCTCCCTCCAACTTCTCTTGTTTTAATGGCAGTTTTGTCGCTTCATAACAAAAATAAAAGTTATAAGCTTTCTTCTATGACCATAACAAAAGATGACTGAATTTGTTTAAGGGAGGTTTGGCTAGATCAATCCGTGTTCTTTATTAATTTAATGACTGTGGAAATATTTGTGAAATATCATAGAAAGGGTACCAACTTTCCAATTTTATAAACTTTTTATATCATAATTTAATTTAAGGTTTGAGTATAAAGAGTCTTGCCAACTTTACTCTCCATTTTGGAGTAGACCCCAATTCGAAACATCACAATACTTAAATATTGCGAATCATCTGTACGTTGCATTTTACTATTGGTATAAATCATATATATGAAGCGACAGCTGCAGATCACAGCACAGATGACTTGTATGCATCTGTTCAAGTAGAGGTAGTTACTCTTTCAGCTGTCAGATGAGCTTCTTCTTTTTAACATTGGACTGTACGTAGGATGATACTTTCCTAGTTTAAATAAATCAAACATGTCTCTAGTTCTGTTCCAGAATATAATAGTTGTATTTTACCATGGATGTCTCTCACAGGACATATAAAAACACCATTCCATACGATGAACATATGACACCTCTATCCACAAAAGTTGGCACTATCTTCACCACCAGATGGCGTTCGCTCGGTTGCTATGGATCGATTCCGGGCCAACGCTGTGCGATTATGTTTTTGTCTAAGTTAGTTTGTAAATGTAAAATACCATAGTAAAGAGTAAATGAAATCTTGATACATTTTGACCAAAGTCGATTTATTGTTAATTTTTTAAAATTAATTAGTTTTAGATATCCTACAAAGATGCAAGGATTGGTTATTTATATTGACCAAAGCCTCGATAGTTAATATATTTCTCTTGCAAATGTTAATATATCTTCTTTCTCCACTGTACAGTATATTAATGAGCGTGGGTGCTAAGTGCCACACTAGTCTCAGGGGTTACCAATGTGTGAGGGTATTTCCATTCTTCCAGTAGAACGCTAGAGGGCCCTCACCAGGTCAGACATAGCATACACAGGCCAATGTTATTAAAACAATTGTTATATATGTATAGGATGAGTAATGTTTCTATAGCTCTCTCTATTGATAGATATTGTCAATACTTGTAAAATTGTATCAATGTTATCTACTCTCTCCAGATTAAATTGAAGTTGAAAAGTAGGTATATATTAGCAGGCTGACATGTATTTTTGTTTGGATATCAATCTTTAGTAATATATTTTATTGTGTGAACTGGATTGGTTATCAATTTTTTTTTTGCTATGCATAATATTAATAATTACATATTAGTTCCAACTATGATGGAAAGTGTCGAAGACCTGTGCCCTACACCATCTTTCAAAGAATCTGTGGGGTTGAATCCCAGGCGATTCAAAATTGAGTCTTCGAACGTGCGAAAGTAAGCAGATTGTTAGGAAATTAAAGTTCAATATAATTTAAATCATGCGATATTTAGACATCTTTGAAACTAATAACTATTGTGTCTGTTTGAAACTAGGTCACCGTCATCAAATTAAATAACGTTGTATAAACATGTCTGAT
This sequence comes from Timema monikensis, assembly GCA_902151445.1. Classification (NCBI taxonomy): domain Eukaryota; kingdom Metazoa; phylum Arthropoda; class Insecta; order Phasmatodea; family Timematidae; genus Timema; species Timema monikensis. The sequence continues at coordinate 115,309 of CABFVZ010001725.1, read as the reverse complement.
GTAGTCCTCAACAATGGTAAATCATTATAAAATTCTAAGTAGAGTTGCTTTACAATCACTTTGACCTTTTCTGACTGCTCAAAAGTTGTTTGTGTATTTCTTAGGGTCGGGTGAATACTAGTCAATGTTTACACTTGAATGTCGATTTACATCCCCTGTAAAAAGTAGCATGGTCACATGGTCTAACGCGTCACTCTCATTTTGGAATTGGGATTCGAATCCTTGTCAGGTATAATGAGGGTGTTTTTTCTACTCCTCCACGCAAATGCGTCCATGAATGAACGATCTGCTTCGGTGGCCGCGTGGTTTAAGGTGCCACTCTCTCGATAGACTAGACTGCCGATGACGGGGAGATTGGAGTTCAAACCCCTGTTGGATACGGAGGGTAGTCTTCCACTCTCCCTCTTCTCAAATGTGGGTACACGTCCTATAAAATTAAACATTCCTCATTCGCAACTCAGTAGCGTAGGCGTATAACCTGAATAGGCAGTAAGACGTGATGTTAAGATGTATACAGGATGTTTCAAAAGTCTCCATACATAGGGAATGACAATTCAAAATAGAAATGTCACATAATTTGCTGATTGTGGTGGCCTTCGAGAGTGAGGCACAGGCCGACCAGTCCCGACACAGGCCGACCAGTCCCGACACATGCGCTGCAACATGTCCTGCGTCATATATTGGCGGCTGTCAACGATGCGGGCCTTCAGATGGTGCATGTCCCTGATTTTCTCCAGTTAGACCTGCGACTTAATGTGACCTAAGAGGTCAAAATCAAGGGGTGTGGGGTTGAATAACGGGGCGGCCTTTCAACGAGCTCTCGCTGGTCCATCCAATTGGTAAACTGACAGTTCAGCCATTGACGCACAGGGTGGACGTAATGGGGGACATCCGTCATGCTGAGAGTGCGTTGGAAAATCTCCCTCGGCAATCAATACCATTGCCATTACAGTCTCCAACATATCACGGTTCCATTCCCCATTCAAGGTTCCGTTAGTGAAGATGGGCCCCAATCAGCCCGCCTCCCACAGGCCACACCACACCATCAACTTCCTGGCACCTTGCATTTTGGAATCGTCCACCCAGTGGGATTTGTATCGTTCTAGCAACGCATATTATGGCGGTTACCACACCGCTAAAATAAAAGCTGGCCTCGTCGGAGAAGATAATTTCAACACCAAAGTCCGGTTGGTCAAGTTGATCTTGCACCCATTCACAGAATTTGATACGTTGGTCATAATCTTCTTCACTCAGCTTCTGCAGCAGCTTTATTTGGTAGGAATGCCGTATGTTGGTTTTGACTATTTGGTGAATGCTGCTTTTTCTGCCGCTGGTTTTGGTGGAAAGGCGCCTGATGCTTTTTTGGGGGGTTCTTAAACAGTGTTGCAAGCACGGCAGTTGACTTTCCCTCAATCAGTAGCAGTCGGTGGACGTCCAGATCGGTCTGGTATCTCGCATTCCCGGTCTTTTGAAACGTTGTCATGAGTGACAGTCTTTCCTGGGCCATACCTCTCGTTGAACACCTGTGCAACATGCCTGGTGCTACCTGACCCATGACTCTCGTTGAACACCTGTGTAACATGTCAGGTGCTACCTGAGCCATGACTCTCGTTGAACACCTGTGTAACATGCCAGGTGCTACCTGACCCATGACTCTCGTTGAACACCTGTGCAACATGCCTGGTGCTACCTGACCTGTGCCTCTCGTTGAAAACCTGTGCAACATGCCTGGTGCTACCTGACCCATGCCTCTCGTTGATCACCTGTGCAATATGCCAGGTGCTACCTGACCCATGCCTCTCGTTGAACACCCGTGCAACATGCCTGGTGCTACCTGACCCATGCCTCTCGTTGAACACCTGTGCAACATGCCAGGTGCTACCTGACCCATGCCTCTCGTTGAACACCTGTGCAACATGCCAGGTGCTACCTGACCCATGTCTCTCGTTGAACACCTGTGCAACATGCCAGGTGCTACCTGACCCATGTCTCTCATTGAACACCCGTGCAACATGCCAGGTGCTACCTGACACGTGTCTCTCGTTGAACACCCGTGCAACATGCCAGGTGCTACCTGACCCATACCTCTCGTTGAACACCCGTGCAACATGCCAGGTGCTACCTGACCCATACCTCTCGTTGAACACCCGTGCAACATGCCTGGTGCTACCTGACCCATGTCTCTCGTTGAACACCCGTGCAACATGTCAGGTGCTACCTGACCCATGCGTCTCGTTGAACACCCGTGCAACATGCCAGGTGCTACCTGACACGTGTCTCTCGTTGAACACCCGTGCAACATGCCTGGTGCTACCTGACCCATACCTCTCGTTGAACACCCATGCAGCATGCCAGGTGCTACCTGACACGTGTCTTCTCGTTGAACACCTGTGCAACATGCCAGGTGCTACCTGACCCATGTCTCTCGTTGAACACCCGTGCAACATGCCTGGTGCTACCTGACCCATGTCTCTCGTTGAACACCTGTGCAACATGCCAGGTGCTACCTGACCCATGTCTCTCGTTGAACACCTGTGCAACATGCCTGGTGTTACCTGACACGTGTCTCTCGTTGAACACCCGTGCAACATGCCTGGTGCTACCTGTCACGTGTCTCTCGTTGAACACCCGTGCAACATGCCTGGTGCTACCTGACACGTGTCTCTCGTTGAACACTGTGCAACATGCCAGGTGCTACCTGACCCATGTCTCTCGTTGAACACCCGTGCAACATGCCAGGTGCTACCTGACCCATGTCTCTCGTTGAACACCCGTGCAACATGCCAGGTGCTACCTGACCCATGTCTCTCGTTGAACACCCGTGCAACATGCCTGGTGCTACCTGACACGTGTCTCTCGTTGAACACCCGTGCAACATGCCTGGTGCTACCTGACACGTGTCTCTCGTTGAACACCTGTGCAACATGCCAGGTGCTACCTGACCCAGCCAGAAGGATATACATGCGCTCGTCACGAATCACAGTCATTTTGGCATCTCACCTGCACAGAAAGATCAGTCGTCTTATGTATAGATAGATAATTGTGACATACTATATCCTATATTATATAATAAATATCTTGACCACCACTTGGAACCTAACTAAAAGTTCCATTTGTATGTGGTCAACCTAGCTTACGCGACTGAGCCACGGAGTGTATGTTTTACAAATTGTGGCGACTGTGAGAGTTGTTAATCAATAGGGCCAGGATTTTTATGGCCTACAAATTTTTTTTAAAATAGCTTATAATTATAATTTAAAAAAATAATTCTTAATTTACAAAATAATATCTCTTTACACATGTAAATTAAAAAGTACATGTGCATTTGAAAGCATGTTTGTAACAAATTAATTCTTTCATTCCGTTAAATATAATTTTGAATTACACATATTTGCTTCAGAAAAAAACCATCATCTTCCAACGAAACCCTCTCTATCTTAGTTTGTGTCTCCCCAGGAATTTACAACCAGACAACCAAAGAGGATACCAAAGGTAGTTGCCTAAATTGTCTTATCATTCCTACAAGTGTGTCATTAAAAAAAATTATATTTGAGTATCTTTGCATTTGTAAAATTATTACATGTCGTCAAAATCTGACATGAGCCCTGTTCAGCCCAGTTAAGAGATTTAATTCTATCATATTATTAAAACGTTAAAAAATCTTAATTAAAAGGTCACAGCATCTATTGTTCGGCAAAGATAAACATCTCCATGGTGTCAGCCTGCATTCGAGCTATACTGACCGAGCGGCCGCCATCGGTTGGTGAAGATTGTGCCAACCTTTACGGATAGAGCGTATAATGTGATCAGCACACGAGCCCTCATAGCCGTTAATCTCATTTTTCTAGACCTGAGCCTCTATTTTATTCATTCAAGTAGCTCCTCATATGTGCTCACGAGGTTGAACAGAATAATCTGAAAGCGCCGGGGATCAAACCTCGAACCTCTGGATCTGTAGCCAGGAAGTATGACCACTTGACCACAGAAGCGGTTCATGAGGAAGATGGCAAGATATATTTAAAAACAAACGTGTTCCACAGTAACTGTAAACCTTACCTTTTGGTGGATGAGACGCTGAACTGTTTTTATATATGGACAACCCTGTTAAGTGGAATCCACATTATTTAAAAGCTGTTTTTGCTGAGCTCACTTCCTCTGTCCTGACCTTATACTTGCGTCCCTTTCCCCTCAGCTAGTTCATAGTAGTTATAGTGTTCAAGGTACCCCCTTCTCCTCGCAGTTCCTATGTACTGCCAAACACCATAGCAGCCATTAGAATTAAACATTCTATTATTGTTTGGAAAAGAATTGCACCAGCGTTCTTTCATGGAGAGGAAGAGACATCACAATTACAGACAAAGTATAATAGCTGGGAGCTAGGGCGATTATGATATCATATATTATAGCTCAACAGGACATAAACATGTTTTGAACTGTTTTTATTTTGTTTTGTTTATAATTGCATGTAAGGGAATTTTCTAAATTTGAGTGAATATTTAAAACATGTAGGGAATATTTTGAATAATATTATTAAATATTTATTCCAATTAGATATTTGTATAAAAGTACTTTCTGTCTTTTTAATAATAATAATAATAATAATAATAATAATAATACTAAAGCCCTGACTAAATGGGCATGTTCTTGCAATGTCTTAATAAATCCTATTTTTCTAAATAAAAAGTATATCATTTTTAAACAAACTATATGTAAACTAACTATCAATATTTTCAGCCATCCCAGGTCATTAAAGGATGTACTTGAAAAAAAACTACATTTTTATTTACATCTCTGTGCATTTTTGTTTAGTACATCTTTAATGGCATATATATCTTAGCCCTAGTAATTATCCGGCAAACATTCGGTCGGTTATTGGATCCCTGATTCTCGGATATGTTACAATATTCAATCGTCCAATCCAGCTTTAATTCAAAATCTGGCACATGTGACTAAAGACGGCTAGAATTACTGCAAGCTGTCTTGTTCTGACTATTCCACCAGTCGGTCCCGGCAATTGTGCCTCGTATCCTGCTGATGTAGCATTCATCCAGGAACGCCGGACATCACATTTCTTAGTTTGGGGATTAAACATGATTACCCATAGTCCTTTCTTTTTAAAATAATAAGAATTGCTTGCATCCAAACTTACACGTTTACCTTTATAATACTTTTACCTTCTCTAGACCTCTCGGAGAGAGAAATATTGTGATCGTCAAAAAGAATTGAACTGGATGTTTTGATAAATGTTGAGGTTTCATGACCTACTGAAACAGGAAAAAGTTTTTTTTCGAAACCTTTTTGTCTCTATGTGTTTGTATTTCGCTCTTGAGCCGAAACACTTTACCGCTCAGACTAAAACTTTATAGCCGAGTGTTTATAAGGTTCTCCCAAAGAGTTTTTGGAATGATATACAACCCTAAAACTAAGGGTAGTTTACTAAACAGTAAAAAAGAACAAAAAAATAAATTTTCTAAAAATCCGCTGTAACGATTATTAAATTTTGTATCTAGGCATTTTGATTAACATTACCAAAATGACAATTTTCATTTCCCCATAAAAATGACTAAGCGTAGGCCCTACTTTACATAATCGGAAATTTACAATTTTGATTATATTTCCGAAACTATTTGAGATATAAATAACTTGTTTTTGTAAGGTTGTAGTACTATTTAAAATAAGAATCCTTTATTTGGAATAAATGTTTATAGTCTAAAACTAATTGTTTCTGAGCTACAGGCAAATATATTATTTTTTTAATGTAGCTCTAAAAACAGTAATATATTGCTATGCTCTTTGGGGGACAGAGCTGTTTCTCTTAGCTCAATGTTTATAATTCTAGAACATTCTATACTATGTATTATTCTCATTCATGCTCGTCGGTGTAATGTTTCTGCAACAATGTTATTTCCTTTCACAAATCTTACGAGCCTTTAGTTTATGTTTCCATTCTAAGATAAAATAGAAAGTCGCTGTGGTGTACTGTACCATTTATTTACTAATATAATATTAATTATATTAATTATTACCTGCTTCGGTGGCCGCATGGTCTAATGCACTACTCTCGCTCGATGACGGGGAGATTTAGGTTTGAATCTAGGTCTTGTATACTGAGGGTAGTTTTCCAAAGTGGTTTTCCACACTCTATCCCCACGCAAATATGGGTAAACTTTCTCTTAATATAACCTTCCTAATTCCTAAAGTCATGAGTTTAATGAGTACATAAGACGCGATGCTAACATATATATATACATACACACACACACACACACACACACATATATATATATATATATATATATATATATATATATATATATATATATATATCAACAAAGTTGAAGTCTCAATTTCTCATTAAATAGGCTTAGGCTTTTTCACCATCGTGATTAAACCAGCGATATTCTTATGGTGAAAACTTTGTCAGCGATATGAAAATGGGTTTTATCCCACTGTTACCCATTCACAACAATGTTCTGTGGGATTAGCACCCAGTTTTCTGGGGGAGGGAGTGGGGAATGACGCTCTATGAAGTCCCCCAACAGAAGATGACAAAGAATTAGTTTAAAATGGAATCTCTTTAAAAGTAATTGAATTATTTTAAAAACTTATTGGGGTTTGTTACACCAAAGAGCTACTATCTTAAATATTGAGGAGGATTATATTAGCGACAATATTTTCAGGAAGGGCTTGAACCCCTCAAAACATCCCCTCTCTCTCCCAAGGTATGGCCTTATTTAATCTGTTTTAATTTAACAAAATAATAATAATAATAAAATGGCTGTTGTGATAATACTAGGGCATCAGTATTAATGTGGGATTGTAGGGGACGCGAGTTAGGGCCAGAATATTTGCTGGTTTGACAGCAAAACATTTATTTTGAAAAAAAAAAAATATGGCTTCTGTAGACACATACGTAGTTTAGTTTTATTTACTTGATAACCTCAACAGTATGTTGTTGAATATCTGTCAAGGATGTCCTGAAATTTAGTGACAACTTTTTATCTTAATTTAAAAAGTTTCTATCAAATGTGAACATACTTATGAAAGAAATTCGAGAAACTTGTTGATGTCACCATGTGATAAAAATCATTCTATGTTTCTACTGGAGCGATATTTTATTGATATTGCCCGAAAAAAAAATTTATTATGCTAAAATGAAACTGCAAAAATACTTCCCATTCTCGCCTCCCCTCCCTCCCCAAAACTCATTCCTTAGCTTGACTCTTGCACTCTGCTAAATATAATATTGATTCACAAATACCCGCTTCGCCATCCCTTCACCAGAATATATATTTCCCGACCACCAAGCAATGACAATAATGGTCTACAAATCTCATAGCTAATATTTGATACACTACGGATTAATTCCCTGATATAATAATGCTGTGATGATATTTAGGTTGTCTATAGCTCCGTGGTCGAGCGCCTATCATCACTGTACGGAATATATACCGTTTAACTAGCTGTTAATTGCTCTGTGGTCGAGCACTAATTAAATTGGTATAATTAATAAATGTAAGAAAGAGAACTATTGATGGCTGTTTATTCACACACGGTTTATTTAAATGACATCTGTTAATTACTGATACATACTACAATTAAATGTTTTATATCAATGCACACTTGTGATATTAATGTAAATTATTGTATTCTGTGTTAGACTGTGACTGCGAGAGCCAGTGCTAGTGCATTTGTGAGTCCCTAACTGCGTTGCTTGTGCCTGACTGACTTGCGTGACTTTGCTTGGGTGAGCGACTTGTGTGTGTGTGTCTGCTCTTAAACATACGCACAAACGGCTTATATACGACATACCCCTTGCCTCTTTCTCCCTTCATCAACAGTGTAAAAACTAACTAATAGAAAGAGTCCTGGCGTCAGGTGTTATGAAGGCTAGCTTCTTATTGGTATAGGGAATTGGCGTACTTTGCAAAATACTACGGAGTTGTTCCTTTAACAGGAAAATGGTATAAGAAATATATTTTAATGGTGTAATCCTTTTCACATTATTTCTGAAAAGCACGTGTTTCTTCATGGATGAATCATAAAGGGATACTCTACATATGTTACTTTAAAGAAAAATTACCTTCATCCATGACTTTTTACATATTTTAGAGTGATCCAAACCACTATCATTACATATTGTTTTACCATTCAGACAACTAGCCTTTGTATTGAAAATAAACACGTTTTTGAGTATTCATATAAACGTTTACTTAATTTTAATGTAACGTAAATATTTTCTTGGTGTGTTTAAATGAAAGCTATAACAAAGCAGTTAGCCTAACGTTCACTTAACTTAAGGCCACCTTCAGATGGGGCCGCCCCTAGCGGTGAACCAACCAACCAACCAGTCAGACCAAAGGCAGCGCCACTAGCTGTGTCTGTTGGTAAAACCCCCAGTTTATCTCCAGTATTTGCAAGTGGAAGCACGAGACTCAAGTTGGCCCGCCACATTGCTGAAAAAAAATTTTTTTTTTTTGTTTAATCGTTTGTGCTCTATTTGTGCTCATATGTGCCCGAACATGAATATTTGTGCTGTGAAACTGGCCAATTTAGAAAATATTTAATGTGGCGCAACATAACAAAATTTATTTAAATCAATCCAGTGTGCCTCGTTTGTGCTCATATGTGCCCGAAAATGAACATTTGTGCTTTAAAATTAGAAAATCTAGAGAACATTTAATGTGGCGGGCTAGGTTGAGCATTCCCTATATCATAACCTGTAGAATAATCGAGTTCAAGCTGGCCCGCCACCTTTTTAAATATCAATGTAAATAAATTCTGTTTTCGCCATTCGTTTGTTCTTCGTTTGTGCTCATATGTGCCCAAACATGAACGTTAGTGCTGTGAATCTAGGCCTTTTAGATAACATTTAATGAAGGTGATCCCACTATAGCCCAAGGAAGCCCGCCACATATTGAAAACAAAACATAACAAAATTTGGTTCTCGCCATTGTTTTGTGCTTAGTTTGTGCTCATATGTGCCCGAAAATGAACAATTGTGCGCTAAAATTAGAAAATCTAGAGAGCAATTAATATGGCGGGCTAACTTGAATCTTCCCTAAAGCGTAACCTGAAAAAATTGAGCTCAAACTTTTCCGCCACATTTTAAATATTAATGTAACAAAAATCTGTTATCGCCATTCGTTTTAGCTTCATTTGTGCTCATAAGAGCCCGAAAATGAACTTTTGTGCTTTAAAACTAGGCCTTTTAGATAAAATTTAATCAAGGTGATCCACCTTGAGCTCAAGCTAGCCACATATTGAAAAACAAAACATAACAAAATTCTGTTTTCAACATTCGTTTGTGCTCATATTTGTCCAAACAAAAACATTTTTCTAAAAAATTAAGCGTTTTATAGACTATTTGGTAAAGCATTATTGTGTCGATGCACAAACCAATACAGTAACGGACTTGTCGAAAGATTAAACGCGTCATTGTAATAATAATAATAATAATTATTATTATTATTATTATTATTATTATCTAACATATGTGAATACATCATTTTAAATTTCTACTCGAATCCGAATCCTGGCTAATTTACTAGAATCTGAATCGTATCTTATGTTTAAAAAAAATTAGGAACTAATCCGAACCTAATGCTAAATCTTTTTTATCTAATAGAAACCTTGTCGAATCATCTGCTTATAAAAAATGGATCAAATTGTTTTCTAAGGAGTAAGATCAGATCTAAATCGAGTAATTTATTTTAGGCTTGTGATAATGTTTCAAAACGAATCTATTTGGAATATTTTACTTTGTTAATATTTTTAACACAATCCTATAATAAACTATTTAAGAAAAATTTGATAAACATTTAAAACACATTTTAGGTTTATTAAAAACCGATGATAAATAGCACCAATCTCAAAAGCTGGAAAAACAATATTCACAACGCATTTTAATCATAGTGTAAAAGTTGATAAAATATCTACTTAAGGGTGGACCTAGCTAATTTTTAAAATACAAGATATATCTTATCTGTCACGCACATCATTCCTCTACAAACTGCAACTCAAGCTAATTTCTCTTTTGCAGTCTGAACATTTCAAATTTTTGATTGGGACCTCAGGAAATTGAGGAAAAGGGGTATACGATTTTTAAAAAACTTTTAGGTGTGATGGACTAATGGATTATAACCTCAAAATAGCCAAATAAATCTTAAAATATGATATTTAGAATTGGGGGTTTAAATAGCGAAGAGGGGTAGATGGAGGAGGAGGGGGGAGAATCAACATTTCCAAAAATAATACACTTAACTATTTCAGTATGTGGTAGAAAACTGAAATTCACAAAGCAGTTATAAGGATCACCCCAAATTTAAAAAAATCGTAATTTTAGATTTTAAAACGGAATTCTGGGAAAATGAGATATGGGGATCTATAGCCAAAATAAACTTTTGAGATAAGTTAGAGAGAACATTCCAAATAACCAAATTAATCTTAGAATTTGAAACTTCTCAAAATGAATAGGACAATTGGAATTGAAGGGGTTCTAAATTTACAAAACTATTAGAAGAAACTACTTCTAAATATGGTAGAAAATTGATATTCAGCAGGCCTGTAAAGATACCACTCCAAATAAGTATGGAAGTATGTAAATTGTAACATTTATAATTGGAATCCAGGAAATAAAGTGGTAAGGGTCGTACAACACTTTTAGGTATGGTAGAAAATTTAAATTTGGGAGGCAGGTAGAAGTACAACTTTAGATAACCAAATAAATCTTATAATTTGGGATTCATAAGAGGGAGTTAGAGAAATGAGGTAGAGAGACATTAAAGGGAGTAGAGTTTCCAAAATTATAAGAATAAATTAGGCCTACTACTCATAGTATAGGAAGATTGAATTTATAAAGTTCTTTCTTAATCACTGAATTTCAAAATGGAGTGGAAAATGGGGAACGCAGGTTCCCTGAAAATTCCTAAACTACATATAAAAACAATTATTGAGAGCGGTAGAGAATTGAAATTTTGCATGTATGTTAATAGATCTTCCCATACATACAAATTACATCCTAACATTATGAAGTTTGGACAACTAATCTAGAACATTATTATCGATGTGGTTAAGTTGAAATTTGGTAGAAAAGTAAATAGACTATATAAGATAACCAAATAATACTTAAAATTTCAAATTGGGAATGTGAGAAATGAAGAGGGAAAGGGAGGTAAGCTGATATATTTCCAAAAGAATTAGAAAATTTACATTTTGGCATGGGAGAAAATTTAAATTCATCACCGTGGTAAGAGGGCCAACCCAAATATTCATAGACATAGGAAAGTTTTGAATTTAAAAATCAGGTTATGATATTCATTGGGAGGGGGTGGAGAGAGGAGGTGAGTGGGGTGCCCTAATAATTTTGTATACATAACTTGAGGAACATTATTCTCTTTAAGAAATCATGATGCTCCATAATATCATATGTTTCTGTGACAATGTTTATCACATCGTTTAAGTTATATTATAATCGTGTTTATAAAATAGTGCCATACTGAAACCACTAAATTAACATTTGAAACAATAGCATTTGAAAAATATGGCGGGCCAGCTTGAACTCAAGTTTACTTACAGGTTACTGTATAGGGAATACTCAAGTTAGCCCGCCACATTAAATGTTCTCTAGAATGCCTAATTTTAAAGCACAAATGTTAAGTTTCGGGAACATATGAGCAAAAACGAAGCCCAAACTAATGGCGAAAACAGAATTTGTTTATGTTTTGTTTTTCAATATGTGGTGGGCTAGCTAGAGCTCTAGTAGGATCGCCTTCATTAAATATTATTTAAAAGGTCTAGTTTCACAGCACTAATATTCATTTTCGGGCACATATGAGCACAAACGATTGGTGAAAACAGAATTTTGCTAAAATAATATTTAAAAATGTGGCGGGCCAGCTTGAGTCACGTAGTGGAAGAGTCTCTCAGAACCACTGCTAATGGACTACGTCGGAACGTCCCTTAAAGAGCTGTCCGAGGAAGAACTTTCCCGTTACGTGAATGTTAAATGGAGGGTACCACGTGTCCTAGCTAGCCGATCATTTAGCGAGCAACGTCAACAGGGAGATTTAGTACTTCATTTGTTTGTTTATGGAATGCAGACGACATCTTCGGTACAGTTTGTCCGCGCCTCGCGAACTCTGAAACGTCTTATTCTCTGGTTAGGCATCAGTAGCCCCATGGCTTCTTTGTGCTGACTGACAGTTCACAGCCGACTGTCAGAAGTGACAACTTCTAAACACACATTTTTGCAGATCATATGGTTCGGCGTAGGGATACATAATTTGGTCTGGTAACTTTTCAAAGCTGTCAGCTGCGAGCTGTCACTTAGCATCAAAGAAGCCATGGGGCTACTGTACATTTTATTTGGTACATCCCCAAAAAATCCTATTGCGAGTACTCGCGGCCCAATCAGCCCTAAATGATTGGGTTTAATTTTAGTGAGCTCGACATCACGTGATTGAGGACATGGAATGTGTGCACAAAATTTGAATTCATACCAACTTTAGGACTATAAGGATAGGCAGGTCGCGAAGTATCGACACGTGGTACTTTCTAAACCAAGGAGCTTGGGTCGGACTCGACATTTGACAATCTTGTTGAACTTAATAGTTTTTCAGGCGGCTAGTAGCTGTGCACTGGACCCGACCGCCCGTCAGGGTCGGAGTTTGAGACGTCATTGTAGGGCCATAGACCAATAATATCAGATGGTTGAGAATAGGTATTTATGGACTTTAACTTTAGGCGAGATTTTCTAAGATTATTTTGTGAAGAAATGTTCAATCTTCTCTGAGAGACTTTGATTCTAGACCCGCCGGGTTTGAAGATCTAATATTATTCTTTACGTTTTGTGAAAACAAACATTGTTTGATGATTCATTTATTTTTCTACTTATCCTAGTTTTGTTATTGCCAAATGGAGAATGTAGATCATCACATTTCGATGCAATTTGTTTGGTAGAAATCGCACACCTAGTTTTCCAGAGGGATTTAAACTATATATTATAGAGAGGCTAAAAGGGTGGCCAAAAATAAGGAAAACTTAAAAATGTCAATGAAATTAAATGCATTTCCTGTATTTGAATCAAACACATTTTTAGTTTTAAGTTTATACAAGATTTTATTTTCAAATGATCTTAAGGCTTCAATCTCGTAATATATTGGACTGGCGGGTACAGGAGTATTGGGGTTCAAACCCCAGTCGGGTGTACTTAGGGTGGTTTTTTCTAAATGGTTTTCCACTCTCCCTCCGCGTGAATGTAGCTCATTCCTCTAAATTTCAGCCCTTCTCATTCGTAATATACTATCCTAATTAGTGCATATGCATATAACTCGAACGGATAGTAAGACACGGTGACAAAAAGTGTTATTACTTTCGAGTACGATCCATTAAATATATAATTTCAACAAATGGAGTATTTGTTTAGTTGTTACTTATTTAAACATGGTGTTTAGTCAGGGATATTTGAATTTGTGGACCAGGGAAAGTCTGATTATATTTTGTGACATACATTTTCCACTATAGCTAACCCTGCACGCGGCCATACATTAGCTAGTTTGTCTCACGACCCGGACGTCATTCCACTTATGTTCACTTCAATTAAATCATTTGCAAGAACTTAGCACGAGAACAAACTGAAATATCATCGCTTCCAATGATGTGCGTGTATTTTGGCTGCCGAGGTCGTCTTAGCTCAAAACATTCCCTCAGCTGAAACTTTGCAAACGCTAAAAGGTAAAAGGCCTCCGGGTTTAAGGGGCACGCCCCCTGGTAAGGAAAAAGTTGTCGACCTTGGAGAGTTTATTAGGAGTGAAGAAACATCGCACCGAGTGTTTATATGATTATCTTTAGTCGCCTGTAAATTCCCTCAAGAGGAGTCAACCTGGTTACATAGCTTGAGGTGCACTGTCATACATGTGTGTGTACCTACGTGCTGTCAACTCGCAGGGGTCAAGTCAAGGGTCCTTGATTGAGTGTTAGGCTGTGGAGGGGCTGATGTCATGGAAAGCAAAAGTAAATAATAAACTAAAATATGATACAACAGAATAGTACATACGTTTTCATATAGCCTGCAATAATATTGAGAAAAATGTTTCAAAATCTACTTATGGAAGATTTCCCCTTAAAATAGTTTCCCTGATAAAATCAAACATTAATTTGCTCACTTACACTCATTGGATATAAAGAGGTTGTTTCTGTATTCAAAAATTTATTAATCGGTCACCTATCCTTAATCTTAACGCTAGACTCAAAATTACAATTTCACCTTGAGGCATGTCCATACAACATTTACATACAAAGTTTGAACGAAATTCATCAATTAGCCTTAAGTACAGACTGACAACATTGTTAAAAAAACGTGGTTGAAAATATTTTCGATTACACTACTTTTATATATGAGAAAGCAGCACAGAAAAGGAATGTATTTTTATCATTTATACCTTATGTTGTCACCCTTGCACGCTAGATTCTACATCTTGATCTGGAAGAGTATTGGCATATAAATACTAACAATGAGTTAACGTTATCAAAACACAATATTGTATTTCTAAATAAGATGTATATTTATCATTCTTTAATATATTTTACCCGCCTCTGTGGCGTAGTTGGCTAACGCGCTTGTCGTGTTGAGCCCGACTGCTGAGGACGGGGAGATCGAGGTTCGAATCTCGGTCGGGTGAACTGGGGGTGGTTTTTCCTAAATGGTTTTCCACTCTCCCTCCACGCAAATGCAGGTTCACTTCCTCTAACTCAACCTTCCCAATTCCTAATCCATTAGAGTAATTAGTACTTAAAGCGTATAACCCGAACGGGTAGTAAGACGCGGTGCTAAGTATATATATATTTAATATATTTTCTATGCGAACAGTTGGTAGCGTCCATCTAACTCTCATTTAACATCTAGCAACGACGCGAGACAGTTTACAAATGACGTTGGTTTCAACCATAAGGAGAGCTTTATAGGGTGGAATGGTAATTAAAACAAAGGGAAAATTACGTTTGTTCTTAACTTCCATGCGTGTTTGTGTGTCCAGGATCAACTTAAGAGGCCGGCGAATAGTTTGATTTGACCACTCGGGACGTAAATAATAAAGGAATAAGACGCAAACTATTTGCACTGCTTGGAAGTGAAGTTTCTGTCGACTAAGTGTATATGTAAATGTATACATATGTATACTGAGTTTGTATCATTTGATTGCTGAATCATCTTCATTTTAATTTTTCTTAGTAATAAATCTTGTGATTTGATAGGATTCAGTATTTTAACATGTAACCATTTTTCATAGAGGGGCGTACCAACCTTTATTGTCTATATAGTTTTTATATTAGAGACTTGCTGTAAGAATAGTCAAATATTATGCGAAAACATTTAAACGCATGTATTTGCTAATTGCTTGTAGATCTACAGCTATTTATTTTAAAATAATAAAAACATTTAAACATTTCCCAAAGAATTTTAAACAAAGGCCGTGAATATAATACAATCACATTAAACAATAATCCACTCTCCTTTCATCCCAATTTGAGTACTTTTTGATACAGTAAACATATTTTGAATCCATCACCTCCACCCCCTCTTATTAATATAATAATAGATACTCCATAATTTGTATCAAAGTTTAAAAAAAAATAGAATTTATATTTGGTTTGACATCTCAACAAGATGTATTAACATTTGTGTTTAAGAGGCCGGTCAACACTTGTTTGCCCATCAAAACATGGTAATACTAAATAAAATATTGTGACAAAACCGGTCTATGGATTTGAAATCTGTTTTCACCAATAAAAAGGTATTTATATTATCTAGAAAGAAGACTCTGTTAAACATTTACTAATCATACTATCTAAATTATACAATGAAAACTATCACATTTTCAGCCTCAAACTATTTTGCTTATAATTACTTCATTAAGTGATATATTCAAAATTGAATTTTACTATATAAAGCAGAACAATTTTTACTTCAATTTTTTTAGATTAGAATTTTTATTTATTGTTCTAATAGTTTTTTATATTTTTTAAAACGAATAATTACTTTAATTAGATTAATATGGATGTAAGTATTATTGTTGGAAAAAGAAGAAATCACAAGACTAGATAATATTTTTCTCCTGATTTTAGTTATTTTTTTATAATTTATTAGTTTAATACTGGGCTTTAAAACATTATTTTAAGAATTAAAATTTTAAAAAGTTTGGTAGCCGTAGTGTAACGTTGTTTGTTGTCAAACAAGGAACTATGTGTACCTGCTGGCAACTGTCCACTGTCTTTCATCTACAGCGTTGCCACGATCGTTTTAAAAGGGAAGAAGAGAGAAATCGTTTCTTCCAACATTTTTAATCTTTAAAATTGTGTTTCAAATGTTTTAAATCAAACATAGGAATCAATGTATCTGCCTGAGTGTAGTTGGCGTTCAATCTGAACCACTGGTACATTTTGAATTAAAAAGGATATCATTACTGTAAAGTGTTTTTTCGAAGTATTTATTTAAATTATTAACTTTCTTCTATACACCATGTCTTAGCACATATTCGGGCTATCCACAAGAACATCACAAACGTGAAATTAAATTACTTTGTATTGAAAGAATGGGAAACAAAAGCCAACTTTGTTTAAGTGCACCGCGAAAGAAGCGGCGTAAAATTAGTTTAGAACATTTAAAGAGAAGTTAAGTTAAAATACTACTTTAGAATATTTAAAAAATAAGCTAAGCTCAAATATTATTTCTGGACACAATATATTGTCATTACTGTGTTTTGGCAGTGAGGTTATTATAGCTAATTGATAAAAAATTATTAGACATAATTGTAGAATTCCCACAATGGACGTCACGTGGCCTAGAATCTTAGGCTTACTTTGACTATATTTTCGGTTATGAAGAGATCAAGGTTCAAATCCCAGCGCACTATGGATAGTTTTATTTGTAAATATTTATCACCCTCTCTCCAAGCAGCTACTGGTACATTTCCTTTGGAACTTTGCCTCCACTCCATTGTGTTATTAAAACAAGTATTTAGTTACAAGGGTAGTCTAAATAGATGGTCAAATAGTTTAATTCATTTGACTTGCAACACATTGGGCTGTTCTTAACTGAGCTTGAACTTATAATCTCAACTGTGTGAATTGGATATATCTTACTGATAAAAAAATTAAACAACCGCTGTATTTAACGCACTTATTTGAAAAATTTTTCATAATTAGCGCGGCCCGGATTTTGATGACCCAAAAAGTATAAAAAATAATCTATAGAATCACATTAAAAATGCCCAAAAATTAATTTAAATTTACAAAAAAAATTACAAAAAGACAGTGAAAAATTAATTAGCACGAGACTAAATAAAACACCCACTTGAAAAGCGGAAACTGAAATGTTTGCAATGCAAAACCACAATAATTACACTTGCATTTTGCTAAACAATTAACCTTGATTTACAAACTCTAGCTACTTCTTCCGCTGATGTCACCATTTCAGTTTAGTAGCAGCGGCTCACTAGGAAGATGGCTTTTCCAACCATCTAAGTAGAGAAGGCATAGATTCATTTGAAATTTATATTTATTATCTTCTCATTCCAACAGTTGTATGAGGAATAATAAAATGTTTGATTAGTCCGTTTACAAAACTTATTAATATTCAACATAACCGTTTAAAAATTACCAAAATATTAATTAAAGCATGTAAAAATGACCTATAAATTAGACATCTCTACAATCAGGGAATGACAATAGTTTTTTTTAGCACCGCGTCTTACTACTCATCCGGGTTATACGCTTATGTACTAGTTATGCTAATTGGTTAAGGATGAGGAAGGTTGAATTTAAGGGAATTGTTAGTGGAGAGTGGGAAACTATTTAGGAAAAAACATCCTCAGTACACCCGACCAGGATCGAACCACGATCTCCCTGTCATCGGTAGTCTCATCGTACAAATGAGTATTGTCTGTGATGTAAAGAAAAATCAAATATCATACTAAAGATGATTCTTTATATAAAGAAGAGTAATAAAGAACATAGGAAGGAAAAGTGATTTGGAAATCAAGACTCCCAGATGATGGGACAAGGTGGTTCATTAGAATAACTCCAGGTGGGGTATCAAGACCTTAAACATAAATTTGCAAGAGTTTTTACATTTGTAACTGAGAGGGTTATCTTAATTAATATTGTCTTGTTTTCTAAATAGTTCATTAAAATATATTGTATTTACTTTTTTCTAGATAATCTAATGAAATATTTCACCTTGTAGGCTTTAGGATATAATTGAGACATTGAGGCAAGGATAGTCCCTGGTACATACATTGTACCCTGAACCTGGTACAGTACACTAACCTCATATAGCACCGTTGTGCACTACACTATAAGTATTGTCCCTGGCATGGGCAGATCCAGATCATTTTCGTAGGGCGGTCATAGTCATAAATAACATAGTTACTTACAAAGTAGATTTTTGTTTAAAGCCATTTAATAATTTTTCATTCATATGTGATCTTATGCATGTTTTAAATCGTGATCATCCTATCAAATTTTCTAAGCTCACACAGTTTTTATAAAGTATTTGGAATCAGCCTCCTTCAACACTAGAAGCTATGAATAGTCTTTGCCTTGATTTTTTTTTTGTATTAGATTATTTTATAAGTTATAATCTACCATTTAAAGTGTTGTTCACCTAGACATTTTTGAAATATGGATGCCCCTCGAGGCTATTTAGAATGATCATCAACTTAATTTTTAGAATAGTTAGATACCTCTAGAAGATAATCTTTGAAGTGGTCCTCCACCGATAAAAATGTTGAAAATAGAATTATTTCAGAAACTAGACTATTTGGGGTGTCCTCGCCTGAAAATCTTTCAAAATAACATGCATCTAGAAGCTATTTGTAGTTGTCCTTCCCCAAACACCTCAAACGTTTTTAAAATTAGGATGACCCTGCAAACTATTTGGAGCTTTCCTCCTCTGACTTTTTCTGCCAGTTAGATGCCTCTAGTCTAGTTTAAATCGGTATTCTCCGGTAAATTTTTGACAATAGAATGTATATAGAACTCATTTGGGGGTTTGATTTAAGCCTATATTTCAGCCTCACATTCGATAACATGAGGATTTGAAATATATCTGGGTAGGGATTTATTTCCAAGGGGCATAGTCCCCCCACAGTTCCACCTCTCCTGCTGTCCACACATACTCTATATTCGGTATTTGTGGATAAACTGCTCTCAGGCTATTATTAGTCTTCTTTGATATGTGGTAGTTTACTGCCTCTATGTGGTCTAGATGTTCGTGGCTCGGTTTGCACGACACATTTTATTTGATGTAAACAAATATTTTTCCCACACTTGCGTGAGTCATATCGAACAGTGAATAAACGCGGACGAATATGCACATGTGGACCCGCCTTCAGAGGTGTCTGCGCGTAAAAATACAAAAAATTGTATAATTTATATGTGTTGTATTTTTCTTTTTAAAATGTTAACTTTAATTATTTTTTTAAATTAATTTTCTCAATTTCACAAGGGTGTCAACTGATCTTTTGACGCCCCCTTGAATCCGTGCCTGGATATGAGGGGTGGTTTTTACGGACTAGTCCCACACCCGCATTAGCGTAGAGAAGAGAAAGGCAAACCACAGCGATAAACTACCCTGTTGTGCCGGCCGGGATATGAAACCCTACCACTCAGTCAACGCAGAGTAAGCACAATGCACAATGCCTTAGCTCACTTGGCCCCCGGTGCGGGTTCCAACTTGTTGATACATAAAGTAGGTACAGTCAACTCTCGATTCTACGACCCCGGGAATAGCGTCCCTCTCGAAGTAACGACCCTTTTTTGGGAAACCATGAAAAATGTGGGGAAAAATGTTGAAAAGTTTAAGGAAATCGGCTGTAAAATGTGTTTGTTGCATTTATTTAGGTCGCTGCGTTGCAATTATCTTTGTGAGCGCTGTATTACTAGTAACTGGGGTGGGTCAGGTATAAAAATAGACACCACCTCATCAATGCCAGCCAATAACACTTGACTCTGTCCACCCCCTCCCACAAGCAAGACAATGTTTCCCCGTGCGCGACTGCCGCTACATCACGCGCCAGGCTTGCTTTTGCCATTGTTATTTCTATTCTCGATTTGGTTACTATGTTGGTTTGATTTTGTGAACAAGGTCTGGGGTGGAACAAAATCGGTTAAAATTCCAATAACGACCCCTTCGAAATAACGACCCTTTTCCAGGGAACCGTGAAAGGTCGTAGAATCGAGAGTTGACTGTAGCTTTATTAGAGGCTATATTTAGCATATACTATACACATGCCATGTTAGATAGGCCTATATTCATATCATAGCATACACACTAAAGTTAAGTTGTCCTTTTAATACTCACGGACCCTTTTGGCGCCTACTTGTCATTTTCAATAATTCTTGAAATAACTTGTTATCCATGGTAAAATAATGAGATTTACTTAATCTTAATGGTTTGTGATATTGTTGCTATTAAGTAAGTGTTTATGAAATGTAAACAAAATGATTCGTATTTAGAAAACACCGAAAATAGAGTTAAATAAGAAAATATTTCGTCTCGCTAAGATCCTCTTTAAAGACTTGTACAATATATTTAAACATAGTTTTATAAACATTATATTGTACTAATGTGCGTTGTCAGTCTTAATAATCAGTTTCAAATTATTTTGACATTTAGTTTGACTGAAAATTAGAGTTCCATTATTGAAGCGTGTCCTTTAACAAAATATAGGCCTACCATTCCATCGATATCCGGTCAGGCTCTGCGCATGGAGTAGGGATGAGGAAGGTTGACTGCAAGGCTACCAGGACCGGGTCGATGGGCGTGTGAAGTGCAAGATGACCTCTTCACTCGGACTAGGTCCTGATTGGCTCCAATCGTGTTGAGCACATTACTTGGTGTTCCCTCGCGACATGAACGCGGCCAATTCGGATCGACACAATATTAAACTTAAAAAAAGACATTTAAAAAAATTATGAATAGAATTTAATGCATGCATAAGTCAAGCCATGAATATTCCACGTCAAGGGAGGGTGACTAGGGCCTCCAAAATTTGTTGTACGATGAAAAAAAAATCAGATTTCTTTTTTGGTTATAAGCAATTATAACTCGATATATCAATTGCTATTTATTTCTGACAAACTATTTCTACTAATGGCATATGCGTCAAAAAAATATTTCTTACTGATTTTACTGATTTTTGTACTGGAATTTCAATACTATAGTCAGGTAGCCACCCTGTTAAAGTACTAGTTAACTAAGTGGGGGTTTAATATAACTTTAGATTAACGTAGTTTACTGTTTGAATGGCTTTTTATGCGTAGGTTAATTGTCCTGGAGTTAATTTGTTGAATGCAGAAGCTGGTAGTATATTTTTACTCAAATGTCACTTGAACAAGAATATTTTTAGTGGAAATTGGAATAAATTAATCCTGAAATGCGTTAGTAATCATTATCTAATTTATTTTTAAATATATTTGCAAGTCTTTTGCATGTTTCAGACACATTTTACTAATATTTTAATAATATTCCTTACAAAAACTATTACATTAATTTAAAATCTAGTTAGTAGATTTAATGATTTAGTTCATCCTGCTTACGAATAGTGTGTTTAAAAAAGGGGTGGGAGGCTGCGCAAAAACGAGTATATATAAGACACTTTTTTTTATACAAACTAGTAAATAACAATTTAACGTCATCCTTCTACTCAAAAGTATATGGAGAATCGATTTAAGCCAAAACTAAATTTAATATAATTATTTGTTATGATAAACAATTAAATCAATACTCACCTAAGTCACGGGGTATTGCCATATCGCTGAGCGGGATCCTAATATTTAAAGAAAAACATGTTAATAATGCTAAAATATTAGGTTTTGACAGTTTGGAATAGTTTATGGTAATAAAAAGGATTACTAATTGCATATTATAATATTTTAATAACCCGGTAATTACCAATAACTTAAACCTAGATAACTTAAATTAAAACTTCGAACATCAGTTTATTATTTAAGTTTCTTTGTGATTTTGGTTAGGGGTTTAAATGTTGCAAATATAAAAATGTTTTCAAATAATTATATAATGAGTGGCTATATATACCGGATTTTATGCACCATCTCCTATAGGTTACCACAGCTGTTTGTGAATATGAATTTTTCAACGACTGAGTTCAGGTTTTAAGTGAAACTCTAACTAGTTTATGTTATGTTATACAACTGGACCTTGGCCTTCATGTAAAATATTGTCAAATCTCTCCCAAAACTATTACACTAGTAAGTAGGCCCCCTTGAGTAAAACTAGACAGAAAAAAGGGAAATATATTACATGACAGATCATAGGCGTGACAATTAGTTGCAAGAAGGTCCTACACAGCCATTAGAATCTTAGTTTGTAAACACTGGGCTACCACAGTTGTGAGTGAATACTATTTTCTCAACGAATAGGTTCATGTTTAAAATGAAACTTTAATAATTTTAGGGTAAGGGATTTAATACGGATTTGCCCAGACCTTTATGAAGTGCTCAAAAAATGAATTAAAAATGCAAGTAAAATTATGAAGTGCTAAAAGAACGGAATTAAATATGCAAGTAAAAGTTGTTTTTCCACATAACTATTCAATGTTTAGATAAATAAAGCATTGTAAGGGCCCACTTTTCAATTGATATGACTGGCTGCCAAAATACAGGATAGGCCTAATTATATCCCTTTGGCCAAACTATCCAATCATGAAAGAATCTTGCATTAATAATTTATTGGTTTAATACTAACGATCACCTTAAGTATATGTATTTTTCATCTATATTCGTTTTATAACTCCAATAGCTAGGCTCTCATTTGTTATCTTTCAAAACTATCTTCAATAATCTCTAACAAATCAGTGGCAATAGTTTTCGTAAGTCTAAAACTTTTTTAAATCTAGCTCTTCAAAATAATTACTAGTTCTGGTTCAAATTAATGCTAAAATATTAGGTTTTGACAGTTTGGAATAGTTTATGGTAATAAAAAGGATTACTAATTGCATATTATAATATTTTAATAACCCGGTAATTACCAATAACTTAAACCTAGATAACTTAAATTAAAACTTCGAACATCAGTTTATTATTTAAGTTTCTTTGTGATTTTGGTTAGGGGTTTAAATGTTGCAAATATAAAAATGTTTTCAAATAATTATATAATGAGTGGCTATATATACCGGATTTTATGCACCATCTCCTATAGGTTACCACAGCTGTTTGTGAATATGAATTTTTCAACGACTGAGTTCAGGTTTTAAGTGAAACTCTAACTAGTTTATGTTATGTTATACAACTGGACCTTGGCCTTCATGTAAAATATTGTCAAATCTCTCCCAAAACTATTACACTAGTAAGTAGGCCCCCTTGAGTAAAACTAGACAGAAAAAAGGGAAATATATTACATGACAGATCATAGGCGTGACAATTAGTTGCAAGAAGGTCCTACACAGCCATTAGAATCTTAGTTTGTAAACACTGGGCTACCACAGTTGTGAGTGAATACTATTTTCTCAACGAATAGGTTCATGTTTAAAATGAAACTTTAATAATTTTAGGGTAAGGGATTTAATACGGATTTGCCCAGACCTTTATGAAGTGCTCAAAAAATGAATTAAAAATGCAAGTAAAATTATGAAGTGCTAAAAGAACGGAATTAAATATGCAAGTAAAAGTTGTTTTTCCACATAACTATTCAATGTTTAGATAAATAAAGCATTGTAAGGGCCCACTTTTCAATTGATATGACTGGCTGCCAAAATACAGGATAGGCCTAATTATATCCCTTTGGCCAAACTATCCAATCATGAAAGAATCTTGCATTAATAATTTATTGGTTTAATACTAACGATCACCTTAAGTATATGTATTTTTCATCTATATTCGTTTTATAACTCCAATAGCTAGGCTCTCATTTGTTATCTTTCAAAACTATCTTCAATAATCTCTAACAAATCAGTGGCAATAGTTTTCGTAAGTCTAAAACTTTTTTAAATCTAGCTCTTCAAAATAATTACTAGTTCTGGTTCAAACACTCCAGCATATCATAAACATCTGAATCTGAATCAAATAACATCATTAAACTTTATCTCAACTAAATCCAATAACACACAATGGAATGTTTCGATCATTCAGCTGACAGATTGGTGGCCATGTTGTTCTCTACGGTAATTAACTTGAGTTTTACTCACTAACCTCTATACCTTCTTCGAGTTAGTGAGACCTGAAGTTTAAGCTCAGCTTATGTGATAACTTAACATTGAAACAGGTAATAAACATCTTAAGGTGAGGCTGTAATCTCGACAAAACCTGACATTGAAACAGTGTGGCCCTAAATGTCGCGCCAATCTTACAATTTTGATCATTTTTATTCTAGACCCGCCATAATGTGTTATTTGAATTGTCTGTCCCTCGAATAAAATAGTGTTAGGATTAATATCAGCAACTAAACATTCTGATAATTATATAGCGTTAGACATGTCCGAAAAGGTTTAACGTGCCTGGCCCCGAAATGGGAGTTCGAAGGAAGGTAAAGTAAATATATTTTAGCTTTCCTGATGGTTGTCCCATTTCATTGGGTGTTCCGTTCTAGGTTTTGTAGCATATGCTAATCAACTATTATTTAAAAAAGAGTATTGAGGAGACACACAAGATCGTCCTTCACAGGAAAAATATACATTTTCCTTCCCACCAATAATTTTCATAGCAAGAGTCTTATTTTACATATAGAAAAGCTACTTGATCTACTTTCACATTCAAACGTTAAGCTATGTTATCTGCAACTATCATTTTTGGTAAATATTATTACTATCTTTAAATTAATACTTATAATTTTGTAAAATGTTATCAATTTTTCCCGCAAAGAAATATGTTTGTATTTTATAAAATACTCTTCCAATGAAAATTGAACTATAACTAGTATTTCTATCATATTCATGTCAAACGAATTGATTTATCAATGGTATGTATAAATGTGTTATATTTACTATGTCATACTACTCGTCCGGACTTTCCGCGTATAATTACACTTACAGGGGTGAGACAAGGAAGGTATAGTTGAGAGAAAACTGCAGCTGCATTTGCATGAAGGGAGTGTGGTAACCCATTATAAAAACCACCCTAGATATATTCAGGGAAGATTCTAGCCCCTACCTCCCCTTCAACGGCAAACCTGACATGATGAGCTCGACGTTTAGTCCGCGTGCACAACTACGTGGGTGTCTAAGAGGTTAGATTCTTGACAATCTAGAAGTGGTGTGGGCTTTCTTGTTTGATAAAAAGAAGCGATAATACATAACTGTACACTATACTCGAGATTAGGGCCTATTTATCTTGGCAGGTTTATCTTATCGCAATGTTACATAAATAAAGTTATGCTGTTAATTGTACAAATAGATCTACCGGTTAGTCTCGCGTTTGCTAAACCCATGTTCTTGAACAATCTTTTATTACAATTTGGGTCCCATTTCACAAATCTGCAAAATAAAAACTAGTTAACCATAAGCCATTGAACAGGGAAATACCACCTGAAGAACGAATATGCGCGTGTGCCCGTCTTTGTCGGGCCAATCAACGTATTCACACCAAACCTTGGACACGTCCCTCTTGAGGATATCTCTACATATCCGGTCGATTTTTAACATTCTCTCAGAAATATAGTAGGACAGTTTAAAAAACAAACTTTAAAACAACATTTTATTCATACGCCTAGCGAATATTTCTTGTTACTTGTTTAGCACCGCGTCTTACTACCCGTTCGGGTTATACGCTTTAAGTACTAATTACTCTAATGGATTAGGAATTGGGAAGGTTGAATTAGAGGAGGTGAAACCGCATTTGCGTGGAGGGAGAGTGGAAAACCATTTAGGAAAAACCACCCCCAGTTCACCCGACCGAGATTCGAACCTTGATCTCCCCGTCCTCAGCAGTCGAGCTCAACACGACAAGCGCGTTAGCCAACTACGCCACCGAGGAGGGTAATATGTCTTGTCACTTTAACACTTGATAAAGTGGTAAAACATTTGCGAAGCAGGTGAATATGAAACGCTCTTTTAATACACGATTGATTGTTGGAAACAATCAACGTTATTGTGAGTGAGCAACACTATGCGCTATTGTTAGTTCAAATTAATTCCCTTTTAAAATTTGAGAATCCACTGAAATGCATAATTAGCTATCATGGGTCTAGTGTGATCGAAATATTTCAAGGTTTAAAAGGGGGTGTAAAAACTTCCTAATCGCTTTTATTTGTGTTAGGTCATTCCAGTGCCTCAAGTATTACTACCCGTACGAATATTTATACCTATGTGTTGGGGATAAGGAAGTTAGAATTGAGAAGAAATGCATTTGCATTTGCAATTGCGCAAAGGGAAAATTCATTTGAGAACACCCGTCACCGGCAAGCCATACAGGACAAGCTGTTCCTTTCTAATTGTAATGGGCGACTTCTTAAAGAAACATCCATAATTGAGAGCTAGAGCTATGTATCCTTATAGGAGAGCGGTCTCCAAACCATTTACCATGAAGGGTTAATTCGCTCGACTGTAGTTTGTGGGGAGACTGTGCTGACGTGTGGTGTTCCTCTGCCGCAGGTGGTGGGCATGAAGCAATACGTGGTGAAACCACGGGTGGCGGACATCAACGAGAACGTCCTGTCGGAGCAGATCCAGGCGGACACTGCCCTCAACGAGGACTTGGTGAAGACGGGGGTCCCTCTAGAAATGGCCATACAGCAGGTGAGCGACACTCCTTGACTTGTATTATATTGGTGACCTCTTTTAGACCACTTCGACTTAAATAAGGGGTGCCTGTGTGACCAGGGGGTTGGGTGTTCTGGTATGGCATTTAGAAATAGATCTAAGTACTCCTCGCCTTATAGATGGTGAGCTGTACTAGATTGAAATACTCCTCACCATACAGGTGGTGAGCTGTGCTAGATTGCAGTACTACTCATCATACAGGTAGTGAGCTGTGCTAGATTGCAGTACTCCTCACTATACAGGTGGTGAGCTGTGCTAGATTGCAGTACTCATCATACAGGTGGTGAGCTGTGCTAGATTGCAGTACTCATCACCATACAGGTGTATTGCAGTACTCATCATACAGGTGGTGAGCTGTGCTAGATTGCAGTACTCATCATACAGGTGGTGAGCTGTGCTAGATTGCAGTACTCCTCACTATACAGGTGGTGAGCTGTGCTAGATTGCAGTACTCACCATATAGGTGGTGAGCTGTGATAGATTCAAGTACTCTTCACCATACAGGTGGTGAGCTGTGCTAGATTGCAGTACTCACCATACAGGTGGTGAGCTGTGCTAGATTGCAGTACTCCTCATCATACAAGTGGTGAGCTGTGCTAGATTGCAGTACTCCTCATCATACAGGTGGTGAGCTGTGCTAGATTGCAGTACTCACCATACAAGTGGTGAGCTGTGCTAGATTGCAGTACTCATCACCATACAGGTGGTGAGCTGTACTAGATTGCAGTACTCACCATACAGGTGGTGAGCTGTACTATATTGCAGTACTCATCATACAGGTGGTGAGCTGTGCTAGATTGCAGTACTCATCATACATGGTGGTGAGCTGTGCTAGATTGCAGTACTCCTCATACAGGTGGTGAGCTGTGCTAGATTGCAGTACTCCTCATACAGGTGGTGAGCTGTGCTAGATTCAAGTACTCTTCACCATACAGGTGGTGAGCTGTACTAGATTGCAGTACTCACCATACAAGTGGTGAGCTGTGCTAGATTGCAGTACTCCTCACCATACATGTGGTGAGCTGTGCTAGATTGAAATACTCCTCACCATACAGGTGGTGAGCTGTGCTAGATTGCAGTACCCCTCACCATACAGGTGGTGAGCTGGCTAGATTGCAGTACTACTCACCATACAGGTGGTGAGCTGTGCTAGATTGCAGTACTCCTCACCATACAGGTGGTGAGCTGTGCTAGATTGCAGTACTCCTCACCATACAGGTGGTGAGCTGTATTAGATTGCAGTACTCCTCACCATACAGGTGGTGAGCTGTATTAGATTGCAGTACTCACCATATAGGTGGTGAGCTGTGCTAGATTGCAGTACTCCTCACCATACAGGTGGTGAGCTGGCTAGATTGCAGTACTCCTCACCATACAGGTGGTGAGCTGTACTAGATTGCAGTACTCACCATACAGGTGGTGAGCTGTGCTAGATTGCAGTACTCCTCACCATACAGGTGGTGAGCTGTACTAGATTGCAGTACTCCTCACCATACAGGTGGTGAGCTGTGCTAGATTGCAGTACTCCTCACCATACAGGTGGTGAGCTGTACTAGATTGCAGTACTCACCATACAGGTGGTGAGCTGTGCTAAATTGCAGTACTCCTCACCATACAGGTGGTGAGCTGTGCTAGATTGAAATACCAACGAGGACTAACCTAATGTACAATTCAAGGTTCTCATGTAATATTGTAACTAGCCTATTGTAATCCGTTCCCAGAAATGTGTCACCGTGTGAAAAACCTTGAAACTGTTGGTTGTATCACTTCCGACTGACAAGCACAGAAAGTGTGTATTTATTAAATTAATTAATATCACACTAGCTAGGCCTTTAAGTACACACATGGATATGCAGTGTGTGGACAGAACCACTGTAAGGAGGCTCGTTAGTAATTATAACTCCAAGGCATCATCGTTAAATGAAGACATCGTTAGTATTTACAGTTCACAGCCCTATTCTGTTCTATAAATCCACATAACCGACCTTTTTACACCCATTTAGGTGAGATGGAAGGGGACGCGAGAAAAAGCAATTTTTATGTAAAAACCTTTTTTTTTGCGAAAATAAATGAAATATTGCTCCAATACAAACATAGTTTAATTTTCTTAACATGTAAAGGATATCAAACTATGTCTGTACTGGAGAATATTTGATTTATTTTGTTAAAAAAATTTGTTTTGCCATAAAATCTTCAAAAACACTGTCTTTTTCACGCATCTCCTTCCATCCCCCATACGCCTACTTTCTAACACCTATTCAATGGACGTAGCTGTCTGGCTTAGGTAATTCAATTTTCACTGTTTTTACATTAATTTCATATTTTACAATGATTTATTATTTTACTTGTACACCTATGGGCTTGCTCGTTATTTTATTTAGGTTTAACACACTTATAGGGCATTGAGGGTCATTTGTTCAGACTATAGGTAGTCTAACATTCCCCTAGTAACACCACCTGTGTAGTCTTCGATGGATATATCATTGGCAACTGGATCTATGTAGCTCTATGTAGCTCTATGGGATTAAATCGTTAAAGTTGATTCTATTGTCTATTATTATATATTGTTTTGGACACAAAGATATAACGCTTATGGTAATTTTCCTGTCAACGTTACAGAAGAGCGAATATTTAGTTTTAGTGATGCGCCTGTTCCCTTTTGGCATAATTTGGGACTGAAAGGGTTAGTCGTCCGTACCGAGATTAATATGCTAATAATATAGGTCCTGTTCGCATGTGACCTGACTTCCGCTCTCTCTACATTCATATATTCTTCCTTGTTACCTTGTTTTGTGGACACATCAAAACTTTTGATAAGGAATGCACTCATGGTCGAAAAAACACAAAACGCATACATGTGTGCGTATGCAATAACCAAACAATTATTAGCTATTTTATTATTTGTTTCGTAACTAAATTAAAAAAAGCAGGAACACTTTCATTCATAAGAGTCATGTTGTGAAAAACTGGCAAAGGGTGAAGGGAGAAGTGACATTAGAAGGAAACATTTTTTGTAGTCGTGTCTTGGAAACTTTCAACTCTATAAACAATTCATGTTAAACACGAGAAAACATTATTTTTTGTCGTAGGGTCATTTTGTTTTTCTACTTAATGAGTCTGAATAAGGCAATTAACTATAGCAATTTGTTTCTGCATGTTTTACTAGTCTTTTCTCGATGCTTTTTTTTAATGGCAGCGTCATCAAAGAAGAACCATTAATTAAACGATTTTAGAACATAAAGAGAACAATTTTAAATTATGTCATCGTAGATTATCTTTTCTTTCATTCTTCACTTCTTACTACCTTTCCAGGTTGTCCAATGAAGAAGGTAGAATGTATAGGAAGTTTGGCCGTATTTGTGTGAAGAGATTAGGAACACCTAATTTCACTCAGGAGGGAACTAATTACCTCCCCGTTATTGATACAACAATAAAGACGAAATTTTACCCTTTTCCTCGCGTGGAATGCAATTCCTCGTCTGCTAAGATAAATAGCACAGGGTTGGTATTTCACCGGAAATAGGGAAGACCTGAACACTGGCCAAGTGTGGGAATTTGTTGGGACAGGGATAAGTCGGGGACATCTTAAAAAGTCACTGGAGTCTTCATATTTTTACAATAACCCAGTGGCGTATTCTGAGAAAAATTAATAGGTATGCTGTACTTCTAAAAGTTGCAGTGGAGGTTTGGGGGCCGAGGTCCCTCAACCACCGTTGTCCAAGGACTTCAAGGGATATATTTGAAGATGTGTCCATATAGAACAATGGTTCTCGAACATTTATTATTTCCCTTTAACTGTATGCTATCTTTGGAAATTTTGAGCCCCACTCCCATATTCTCTCTTCTTTTATCTATCCATAACTATAATTAATCTTCACTCAAAATGTAATAAAAGTAACTCCATAGTGTCAGCCCGCATTCAGGCTATACCTACCGAGTGGCTACCAAACTGTTTGACAAATTAGTGCCAACTCTTGTGGATAAAGGTTGGCATGTGGTCAGCACAACGATGACTCCAGCCATTAAGCTCGGCTATCCATACTGGAGACACTACTACTTTATTCGAGTAGCTCCTTATTTATCCACCCTAGGCTGAATCTAACCTCTTCCAGAACCACTGCTTCCCAGATAATCTGGACGCACTGGGAATCAAACCCGAGACCTATAATCACTAGACTACATAGGCGCTCCTCAAATTGTAAAGATCTACATGGTTAGAAATTTAAGTAAGTATTAATGTCGGGGCTAAGAGTGGTATGGGCACATTTCTGAATGCATAAGAGAGACAGCTCCTATCCAATTAGCCCAATGTAATTAAAAGCACACATTTAGCAATACTCAAAGCAATCAATCATAATAAGAGTAAAATGGATTGATACATGGATCAAGCGTCCATCAGATCTTGGTGAGAGGGAATCAGGTGGATTGTCCAACTCATGTTTTAATTACAACTATTTCTTAAAGCCAACTTATCTCACACAATGCTGCTTGGAAACAGAGAGTCTTCCAACTTGAGAATTTATGCCCTATAAGCTATTTTGACGCGTAAACTATGACTAACATAGAGGAGTTTATCTCGGACTATTAATACTCTATCTCTTAAATCATTGGTTTATTGCTTAGATATTTACACTCTTATTTTGCTGTAAGCAGAGGTGCACCCAAGGCAGGAGGGGCAAATAGGGTATTTGACCTCCCCCCATTCCCCAATATCACAAATAATTTTCATATAAGTTTAAATAATATTAAGTATTACTAAAATATTTAGCATTGAAGATGTGTCGAATGTATATGCTACATTTTAAGTCCAAGCTTCAGACTTAAGCCTAATATTCAAAAGGTTTACCGTTACTCACAAAATTAACAATTGAAAAAAAATTCGCTTGGATACCATTTGCATTATTTAAATCTCTTATTTACTATAAAATTACTTCAATTGATTTATAAAAGCATTTAATATTCATAAATATGCTCGTCCTTCAGGGCTTAGGAGGCTGTGCAACCACAAACCCGCTCTCTACATCAAAATATCATTCTTGCTACAGCCTTGATTGAATGCCTCCCCCCAAAGTAAATGGCTGGGTGCGCCACTGATTAAGTAAATTATGTGAAAAAATATTTTATTTTACCTTTTCTTTCTAAATCATCTTGAAATGGTGAAATCACACTCCTGACTTTTGGGATTCTTTGATGTATAGTTATAAAAAAATCAAAATGACTAATAAGTCGTTAATGCAAAACAAAAACTAAAAGAACTCTATTAAAACTCCACGAATCCTTTCTACTAAAGAAAAACAAGAATTACCCTCAACTATGGTTAAAGTAGCCTCTTCACCCCCCCCC